>KN469663.1:19766-65237 GCA_000787095.1 Periophthalmodon schlosseri
AGTAGTAGTAGTAGTAGTAGTAGTAGTAGTGGTAGTTGTGATAGTACTAGTGGTAGTAGTAGTAATAGGAGTGGTAGTAATGGTAGTAGTGGTAGTTGTAATAGTAGTAGTGGTAGTAGTAGTAATATTAATCAAATATTCTTCTAAAGATCACAACTAAAGTACAGCACTTACTTTTGGGGCATGTAGAGATCTGCTGTAACAGCATCAGTGTCATTATGTCCTGTTTTATATCAGTGTTTTTGTCACAGTCACCACTGCACACAACACACACCACCGCACACAACACTCACAACACACACCACCGCACACAACACACACCACCGCACACAACACTCACCACACACACCACCGCACACAACACTCACAACACACACCACCGCACACAACATTCACCACCGCACACAACACACAACACTCACCACCGCACACAACACTCACAACACACACCACCGCACACAACATTCACCACCGCACACAACACACAACACTCACCACCGCACACAACACTCACAACACACACCACCGCACACAACATTCACCACCGCACACAACACACAACACTCACCACCGCACACAACACTCACAACACACACCACCGCACACAACATTCACCACCGCACACAACACACAACACTCACCACCGCACACAACACTCACAACACACACCACCGCACACAACATTCACCACCGCACACAACACACAACACTCACCACCGCACACAACACTCACAACACACACCACCGCACACAACACCCACCACCACACACAACACTCACCACAGCATTCAACACTCACCACCGCACACAACACAACACACACCACAGCACACAACATTCACCACCGCACACAACACTCACCACAGCACTCAACACTCACCACCGCACACAACAGTCACCAGCTCTTCTCACTGTGTCGGCACTTTCCCAAACCAGGACCGACTGTGACATCAGCGTGAGCGAGCTTCATTTACACCTCCCAAAGTGACAGGATGTTTCAATTTGATCCTTGCGAGTCTTCCTCCTTTTATAGACGCCGTGTTTGATGTTGAAAGTTGCGCTCTGGAAGTTAATGACTGGTTGTGTTTGAAATTCTCTCCAAAAATATCCCTCCTAGAACTGAGCTTAATAATACTTTTAAAAACCCAGATCAATTTTGCAGATTTTATTACGTAAAGGACACAGATATTCACGCGAGTTCTCCCAAGGTCGTATCTCTCATGCTTCCATGCTTCCCTGGCTGCTGCTGATTTAAAGGTGTTGAAGGCAGTATGTTCGCTGGATTGCATGGTCCGTATATACCTTAACCTGTTAATAATTTACAAGAGCAGCCTTGGATTGTGGGTCATACAAAGTTTTCACAACTTCAGCTGTCTTCAAGAAAATAAGTTCACAATAAGTTAAATTTAAAGGTCCTACATTACCATATTAGCCATGTTAGTTTGTTTGAGTAACCCTTTATTTTTAGATTGTCCATATCTCCAAAGCTCAAAATGCTCTGTTCCACCTTGTGATGTCGTGTAGTGGTAGTTTTCAAGTTAACTTTTACCTTTAGTTCAGTACAGACTGGGAATTCCGGGGCTGAAATTATCCAAATGATTCTAGTGAAGGTGGATGGAGTTTAAAAACCTGTATTACCACATGACATCACAAGGTGGAACAGTGCGTTTTCAGATTCACAACATTAGAACATGGATCAGAAAACAGCTTTAATGCCTAAAGTTGTTCAAACTCAGAACCAAATGCTTGTTTTTCTCCTGACAAAAGATAATTGACAACAAAAGCCTCGCAGACCCTTAGCGTTTTTCTAGTTTTGAGATCTGAACAAAATATTTTGACACATGAACAAACGAGATCTCAAAATGTGACACGGGTTACCTTGATACCTCAGTTGCCAAGGTTCTTGAAGGTGGTCTGTTTAACTTTTCTGATGAAGGATCTGCCACCTGCTCGTCGCCATGGAGAGGGTCACAGTTCACAGTTTGGCGTTAAACGTATCGATCTTACGTTTATGCAATTACAGGCGTTTTTATTGTTCAAAAATACCTGAATAACATGGATTCTTACTGTGATCTGGGTCTCTTCTCCACAGATCCGACCCGTAACTTGGGCTTGTGGTGTCGCCTGCTTGTCTCCGTAGAGATAGATAACTTTAATTCCGTACTAGACATAGCGATATCATCTCTGGAAACAAGCAGGTGGCCAAAAAGTTACGTAGTGCATCTTTAATGAGCATATATAAAACAAGTCTTTATGTTAGTTTGCGTGTGTTCGTCTAAAAGCAAAGTATATGGCCGTTTAACATTACGGAAAAACTCATCTTTTCTTTTGATTTTAGTCTGTCTACATCGCCAAACCTCAAAACGCTCAGTTCCACTTTGTGATGTCACATTGTGGTAGTTTACAGTTACCTTTTACCTTTAGTCGAGTAGAGATCGGCAATTCCAGGGCTGAAATTATCCAAATAATTCTAGTGAAGGTGTGTGGAGTTCAAAAACACAGTGAGGCACTTCCTGTATTACCACTTGATGACATCACAAGGCGGAACAGAGCGTTTTCAGTTTGAGAGAAGAACTCGGCCTAAATATGCAGGTTTGCGCGTTAAACAAGTGTGAGTGAAACAAAACACAACTCCAGGTCCGTTTGCGACGAGGAAACATTATAACATTGATCAGAAAACAGCGTAAAATGGGCCCTTTAATATCAAACGGTGCGAGGGATTCCGAGCTTAAAAAATGAAATGAATACTTTATATAATATGGTCCAAATGGAAACTAACTTCAGACTTCAAAGCGGACGCAGCCTCGCACACCCTTTCCGGGATGGTGGTGTTTTCGTGTGCTCCTAACACGCTCCTCCTTACGCGCGAGCCATACGGGCCAGTGTCAGGTACTGAATAGTGAACGCGGCGCATCCTGGCTTATTCATGCGTTCTGGCTGTAGTGCAGAGGCCCCAGCTGCCTCCCGCTCCTCACGTCGCTCGGGAGGGAGAAATATCGACCATGTATCTGTCAGCGGCGTGATCATTTCTGCGTGTTTGTGCCCGTGTGCGTGTTTACCGAGTCTTACGGGGACCGGAGACTGAAAAAATGCAAATTACGGTGATCAGTTTTGCAAAAGTGACTCTCGTGAGCTTTAAGCCGTGTTATAATGTTGTTACCTCGTCAAAAACAGGACCTGGGGCTGTGTTTTGTTTCATTCACACGTGTTTGAGTAACGCTGTGTTATTAGTCTGTCTGCATCTCCAACGCTCAGAATGCTCTGTTCCACCTTGTGATGTCATGAAGCGGTAGTTTTAAAGTTAACGGCTCCTTTTACCTTTTGTTCAGTAGAGATTGGCAATTCCAGGGCTGAAATTATTCAAATGATTTTTTTGAAGGTGAATAGAGTTTAAACACACAGTGGAGCACTTCCTGTCTTACCACATGACATCACAAGGTGGAACAGAGTGTTTTTTTTTCAGTTTGGAAGAAGAACTAAGCCTAAATATGCAGGGTTTGTGTGTTAAATGTGTGAATGAAACAAATAATTCAAGAATGTAAATTAATTAGACGTGTTTATTTTGTTCAAAATTACCCTGAAAAACGTGCATTCTTTGTTTGCGTCTCTGCAGATCTGACCCGTAACTTGTAACTAATGGCGTCACCTGCTGGTCATGGAGATAGATAAGCTTAATGCCACAGCGCGGAACATTCGAGACAAAGCAATAACACCTCCCTGGAGACAAGCAGGTGCCAGACCCTCCACCTGAAATGTTACAAAGTGCATTTTTAAGATTTAACGTTATCAGCTTCGAACGCGTTTACGTAGCATATGCGGGACACAGGTACGTTCACTTTACCTTGACGTTTAGGTTCGGGCAAATTAACGTAAGTCCCCACAAGCCGCATGAAGTCAGTCAGATGTGTGTGTGTGTGTGTGCTCCTGTCAGTCTGGGTGAATTCACTCACCTGTGACGTCCTCATTCTGTCTGTCTGTTAGGCGTCACCACTTCTCTAAAGGATACACACGCACACGCACACGCGCACACGCACGCACACGCACACGCACACGCACACACACGCACACACACACGCACACACACACACACACACACACACGCGCACACAGTCATATCAGACCAGGGCAGGTGTGGGGATCACTGACTTTTCAAGAGGATTCCACTCAGAGAGCTTTGAATTCATGCCATGCCTCTTTCTCCCTTTGTAATGACTAATACTTTCTCATATAAAAGTAAATGGGTCCAGGTTTAGTCACACAATGAAAGAAACGTTTTACAAATAGTGTTCCTGTCTTTTGTTTTTAGCTCGAAAGTGCTCTGCAGTTTGGGAAGCACTGTGGCCTGATTATAGCAATGTTGAGGAATCCTGCACTCCCACGTACACAACAGGAGACGCTTGACCGTCGTGCGGAAGCTGCATTCTTCCATCTAGTGGCCACATATGTACGCGCACCCTTGATGGGCTCTGGTGTGATTGGTCTGAGGGGTACGTGCTCGAAGCCGTCACTCGAATCTCGTTAGCGTTTTGGCGTAAACGAGCACTTTATTTCACAGTTCATCACAAATCACAGTTTTATATAGCGATTTTTCCACCTTCAGGGCACTCAAAGCGCTTTACATCAAGGAACCACTCACCCGTCGCTCACACATTCATACGCAAGAGTACGCAGACACTGGGGGCGAGGGGGGTTGTTTTGCCCAAGGACACAACAACAGTATTAGTTTGTGGGAGCTGGAATCGCACCGCCAACCTGTGGGTCACTGGATCTGACTTCTCTAACTTCTCATCTACTACTGTTTTGTTTTTTATGCAGTGTGGCAGTTGGTGCAGAGACATTATCGAATGTGCCACAGAGAAGAATGTATTTAATTTGGGTTGTGAAATATGAAATTTATAACAAAATATGTCTGTTTTATACAACTTAAAGGTATTAATTTGCGGGAGATGGAATCGCACCGGCAAACTATGGGTCTGTGGATCTGACCGCTCTACCGACGATGTTTTGTTTATGTCGAGAGCGGGATTCAAACTGCCAACCTTTGGGTCAGTGGACGAACACAACTGAGCTACTGTCACCCAATTCCTTTACTGTGGCGGTATCAAAACTCTAAATCTAAATCTAAGAGTGTTTATTTTGAGAAGAAATTCAAATTTTTTAGTCAAGATTCTGTCAACTGAAGCTTAAGTTTTAGTCAACCAGAAATTTGGAATATATAAATTGTATTGCATTGCTCCTGGGTAAAGATGTGTTCTTTGGATTTTGACTTTGGATTTGTGGCTCTGGGATTGAAAAATGAAAAATCTTCTGAATCTGAATTTCCACTCATTCCTTTCATTCATCTGTGGTTATTTTGCCATTATTAAAATATCAGTACTAGTTCACAGAAATGCCTGTAATTTTCGTCATAGTTTTAGTATTTAGTTTTCAATCTTACAAACACATACACTGTTGGGGATTTATTTGGAGCTAAAACAACCCAAAATAGATAATAAACAGCTGTTTGAAAAGTCCTACACGTTTGGCTACAATTTCCAGTCAATCGGCCACTCCTACGAGACTGACTATAATCACTTGGCGTAGGCTCTATTTTCGTGAAATTACCGAGCTCAGAAATACACTGTTTGGAAATAAACTCCAAGAATCACAACTGTTTGAGCAAATGACCAGTGAAATGGCTTGGTCTTTTGACATTTTGGTTGTCCCCTGGAATCCCGTAGCAACAAGAACACTCCTGCAATGATTTGTGGCTAATGACACAAAGATTCATTGATTCTGTCCACATGAAATATGAATGGTTGTCATGGCAGCCAATCAAATGTACATGTTCTAAGAAGTCGTGCGTCGCTTTCGTGATTAAAGGTCCTATATTGCGCAAAATTGACTCTTGTGAGCTTTAAGTCGTGTTATAATGCTGTTACCTCCTCAAAAACACACCTGGAGTTGTGTTTTGTTTCATTAAAAATAACCCTTTATCATTAGCCTGTCCACATCTCCATAGCTCAAAATACTCTGTTCCACTTTGCGATGTCACGTAGTGGTAGTTTTCAAGTTACAGCTGCCTTTTACCTTTTGTTCAGGAGAAATAGGCAATTCCAGGGCTGAAATTATCAAAACGAATCTCGTGAAGAAGGGTAGACTTTAAAAACACAGCGACATACACTTCCTGTATTACCACATGACATCACAAGGTGGAACAGAGTGTTTTCTGCTTGAGAGAATAACTCTAATAACTAACAAAACACAACTCCTGGTATGTCTGGAAAACAACATTATAACATAGATCAGAAAATAGAGCAATATAAATATAAAGTATCTTAACATCTTAAAAGATCCCCATTAATTTGAAAATAGTATTCATGTGGTTTCATTATATTTTTCCTCACAGCTTCCTCTGTCCTATCTCGGTTTTGCCTGAAATTCTCAGCCGTGCCTGGGGACAGAGTCACGTCAGCCAGTTAATGCAGAAGTGTGAAAAATAGAGGTGTCCACTGAGGTCACACCATTGAGTCCGATGCTTTTGCTCCCTCTACCTTTAATTATGCATCACTTCTCAGTTTGGTTCTGCCGCAGACTTTATTAATGCTATTCATATGTCCTGTTCATTTTTTCTTGCAGCCTTGCCGTTGTCAGTTGCATTCATATTTCATAGATAACATATTTATTCTTGTGCAAAATGGCTTCTTAACGTATGACCCCAATTAAAACTCGTATTCATTTGCATGGTGTAGAATTGTAATGCCAACAGTGACAAAGGTGAGCTCTTGGATATGTGTTCTCAATATCTGGCCTACTACAGCCTATCAATGGGTTTGAGAGTGATGAGAAATTATCAGAAATACTATACAGGCACTAATTACCAAATCAAAACATATCTTTAGAATGAATAGTCGCTTAACGTTGCTCATAAAAAGGTTAATAAAACATTGCTTTTGGGAGTTGTTATTCTCTCATACGACTTAGTGGGAGGTTACAAAATGTATGTCCTCAGTATAAGTAGTCTTTAATAATTTAATTCCTAGCTTTTACGCGTTCCCATTTTTTTTTTTTTTTTTTTTTTCTCCTGTCCCGAACGCGCTACGTCATCACGCTACTCACGCTCGCACGCCGCACACACCTCACAGCGCGTCATTACGCACGGTTCCCAAACAATACTCAGGAAAAAAGCCACGTTGACGATTCAGACTCAAGTGTTGTCCGTAATTTGGGACAGAAAAGCGCCTTAGTTCACCCCTGGACGCCCATTGCGGTATCGTCACCGAGCGTTAGATTGTATTAAACATGTCCTCGCCGCCGAAGGAGAAAGTGGAGATGAAAGGAGGGCATCTTCCTGCAGGTGAGCATGTTGTGTTGTTTTTTTTCTCTCAAACCTTCGTAATGAACCTAACCCAGCTGCATTTTAACTAATCATAACAGTATCCGTAACGTGAAAAGACGCGGACATCAGTTTTTTTTTAAGATGATGCATATACAACTATTTTAACCGCAACATAAACGGCTTTATTTTCTCACTTCCTTATTGCAGCAGCCTCGTTAAATGTTTGCAGGCTACTAGCTTCCGTTAGCCACTGTCTCAATGTTGCGTATAAAACTGGCCGCACATAGTTTACGCAGAGGGGTCAGGATTGTGCGGATGTAGGCGAAAGGAAACGTGTACGTGGACTTGGGAGAGAGGAGGGGTGATGTTGCTGACAGGGCACTGGGCCTGTGCAGCACTGGTCAATGGCACATAGCGCACATAGTCCTGATCGCACTGACAGATAACGTGCACGAGCTGTCATTAGGGGGAGGACTTGCACAAGCCGCGTTTCAAAGGGAAAAAAGTCCGGTCAAGGTCACACCACGTTCGCTCTCTTGCTCAATGCGCTGGGACACAACACCTGTTTACACTATAGGCTGTAATCAACCACTTTGACCTTTTCACCACATTTCAAGCTTGGCAGTTTATGTTAGACACATCTGGAATAACTGTAGCAAAGCAACTGGAGCCATGTTTGGGGAAGAAATTGCGAAATTAGCCTTAAAACACATTATAGGCTTAATAATGTCACGATCACACCTGATTAGCCCCAAACCTGGTGTTCCTGGAGTGTTTTACACACAGAAGGTGATTGCTTCGAGCGGTTTGTTCTTTAAATAATCATTACCTTTATGTTGTGTGTCAGTGAAAGCAGGAGGTATGAGGATAGTGCAGAAGCACCAGCCGACTCCAGCCCCAGAACCTCCTCAGAAGAATGAGGAAGAGGAGGAGTATGAGAGCAGCAGGTAAAGTACATGTTATTCTTAGTAAATATCACATACCGACATTAAACATGTTCTTCCAACTCCATATGGAAATTTAAATGTTTGTAATGTTTTATTTAGTAATCTTAAGTACAAGATTAAAAAGTCACAAATAAAGATGTATAAACTGTCCAAATGCATGTAACTTGCACGTAATTCTAGTGTGTTACATAACATGCAATAAAGTCCTGCAAATTGGCCTATAGTTTTTTTAATGGTACATTTGGCCTATATAGAAATAAATGGTCTTGTTTCCAGTCCCTGTTGTAAACGCTCTAATTATTCACTACATTACAGCACTGACCCACAGCTATTCCATATGCTGCATTTTTTTCTTGGTCTTGAGCTGTGTAGTGTTCATGACTTTTAGCTTTTTACCTTTATTTTTCTGTCTTTCTGACCTACCCGCTAACAATACTCTTTTCTTTTTAGCTGTAAGCTCGTTCCACTTGAGATGAAGCTGGTTGTTGCATGTTTTTTTCCATTATCGTGTGTCTGCGCCTCATACCTGCCCTGCGTTTGTCTGCTCAATATTCATGAGAGCTGTGGGTATATTGGTACAGGTGTTGTATTCACACAGCCTATCAGCCCATGTGTGCGTGTGTTAATGAGAGCTGATAAACGGGAGCGGACAGCAGAGCACGGCGGCGAGCAAGGTTCAAGAACACTGCCAACTGTCAAGAAATCTTCTGCATGTTCTTTTATCAGAGAGGCTCATACGGACACACTTTAATTATATCCTGGATGCATATATCCTGGAACATGCGTGTTTCTTGTTACTTATGCAGTGGCAACTGGAGCAGAAACAATATCAAGTATGTTACTGAGAAGAACATATTTAACTTGGGCCAAATTTGTGCAAATATGAAATTTATGTCTGTTTTATACAACTTAAAGGGCCCATATTACGCTATTTTCTGATCAGTTATAATGTTGTTTCCTCATCAAAAACATACCTGGAGTTGTGTTTTGTTTCATTCACACAAACCCTGCATATTTAGGCTGAGTTCTTCTCTCAAACAGAAAACACTGAATTCCATATTGTGATGTCATGTAATACAGGAAGTGCTCCACTGTGTTTTTAAACTTGATACACCTTCACTAGAATTGTTTGGATAATTTCAGCCCTGGAATTGCCAGTCTGTACTGAACTAAAGGTAAAAGGAGCTGTTAACTTGAAAACTACCGCTTCATGAACAGAGCATTTTGAGCTTTGGAGATGCAGGATTAGTCAGACATGAGGCATTTTTAGCTTTGGAGATGCAGGATTAGTCAGACATGTGTGAAAGAAACAAAACACAACTCCAGGTTTGTTTTTGATGAGTTAACAACATTCTAACATGGTTTAAAGCTCACAAGAGTCAATTAAGCGTAATATAGGACCTCAAAGACTAATTACCCCTTCTCCATTGTCAGATATAATAGCAGTGTAGCAGTTTATGATTTTACCCGTTGGATGAAATTGTCAAGCCGAGAACCCCTTCATGACTGGAGCTTGTTTGTTCTCCTTGAACCTCTTAAGACCTTGAGCAGGTGTGCATGAAAAGAGGAGCTGGCTAGTGACAAAAGGACTGCTGCAAAAATCTTTTACCAAGTACAGTGAAGTTTATTTGAGTGAATGACCTGTTATTTCTTTGTTCTGGTAATAAGTTTACGCAAATGTATTTTATAAATGTGTTTTTATGTATTTTGCCCTCACAGGTAAGAGAATAGTGGAGACCAATAGAGCTATAGTCCCTTAGTAATGGATCAGTGGTGTCTTAGATTACCAGAATTTTTATCAGTATGTTTATTATTGATTTATTAGGATTATAAGGATTTATATCGGCCAAAGGAGAATGCAGTGAGTTTACTGTAAGTTTTGGGTTGACAGAATAGTTTAATCTGCCTTTTGTGAAGATGCTGTTTACCTGTACTTTTCTGAACACAGTAGTTTTGTGCGAAATCCGAATCATTTTTAAGGTTTCTGTCAGCACCACTCCGCACCCCCTTTTAGTTGATAAACACAGGGCATGTCTTTAGTCGTCCTAGAAATTCTTAAAGCAGACTTGTGCGTGTGTCTGCTATATAGTTATAATCTATGATACCGTGGATCATTATGTTATAATTTGCACATTTTAAATTGCTATATTAATCTAAAACGACTTAACATAAGAAGCAAGTCCTCTGCCTTCAGCGTTAGAAAACAGCAGTTCTCAATTGGAGCTGACATCTCCGTAAACATCACAACAAAGAGCCGTGTAGCTGTCGGCGCCTCCTATGGATAGCTGCAGATCACACTAGCGAGTAGCGGATTTTTTTTTCATTTGTACCAAAACGACTACGTGACTCTACTGAATCATGCATATATCATCGATTAAGAAAATAAGACTGAAGGATGGAGTAAGTACGTCACAGTGGGCGTGTACCAGTGGCGGTGAATACGGGAATTGATCAGGAATATGGCGATTATTATTATTAAAGATCACTCCAACAACAACTTCGAGAGGGTAAATGAGAAGGAAACAACTATAACATGGTTAATGGCTCTGAAAATTTGATTTTGCAGAAACGGTCTGCTTCAAGTCGACTACAGCCCTAGAGGCCATTTTAACGGCGAATGCTAGTTAAAAACATGTTAGTAGTCATGACGATAATGGTGACAGCAATTATGGAAGCACTAGAATCCTTTTTCCAGCCTCAAGTTTTGTTTCTTCTCATTGTAATCGTTCTTTTTTTGTCTGTTGCTGTTGTTGAGTAATCACAATCTATCAGTAATTTCTGACTCACACAAAGTCCGTCTGTCCTGCCTGTGTCCCGCTGATGGGCGTCGAGCAGGTGGCCGCTGGCTAAATTTCACATTAGTAGCAGCCAGTGAAGCGTTCTAGTCAGGAGCGCACCTGCCGCACCCAATCTACCAGAGATGGACAGGCAGGGCGCGGGCCGAGGGCGGAGGAGATGGGTTACCAGGGTAGATAGATGGATTAGGAACGTATGGAAACCTTGGGAGGCTGTTGTGATACAAAGATAAGAAAGCTGCGGGGAGACAGAGGAGCAAGGACTAGTGACCCGGGAAGCGTGCGTGACCACTGGCTGTCAGGAAAATGTCTGAGGATGCATTAGGAATACGATCAACAGTGGCATAAGGCAGTGTTTCTGTCCAAAGGGCTTTAGGTAGATGTACGATATTGTGCAAAGTCTTTTAAGATGGTCGATAAACAGAGAGGTGGCTGTGATTGGTTGAAAATATACAAAATGGCAGGAAGAGGCTGTAAACGATTCTTTAGCACAGGTGTAAATACAGTTTTCTAAATGGTTTATATGGAACAAGTTTGTGATATTTTTGTTTGTTTGTTTGTGAATGAAGCCTTACCTTATAGTTATAATCTATGACACCCGTGGATCATTATGTTATAATTTACACATTTTAAATCAGAATATTCATCTTAAACAACTTAATAAAAGAAGCAAGTTCACTGACTACTGCGTTAGAAAACTGCGGCGCCCAGTGGGAGCTGACGTCACCGTAAACATCATCACAACAAAGAGCCGTGTAGCTGTCGGCTCCTCCTGTGGATAGCTTCAGATCACACTAGCGAGTAACAAATGTTTTTCATCTGTACCAAAATGACTAAAACTAAAGAACAAAGTAAATAAGTCACAGTGGGCGTATGCCGGTGGCAGTGAAAATGAGGATTGATCCACAAAAAGGCATCTTGAAAATAAGTGATTAAAGATTGCTCAAACATAGATGAATGACTCCAAATATAACTTGCAGAGGGTAAATGAAAAATGAAAAAAAATATACTCAAGTGAAAAAGATTGTAATAGTCGTCTTGAAAATAAGTGATTTAAAGATCGCTCAAACATGCACGAATCACTCCAAATACAACTTTGAGAGGGTAAATGGGAAGGAAACAACTGTAACATGGTTAAAAGCTCTGAAAGGTCGACTTTGCATAATGGCCGTAATCATATGGTTGGGAAATGAGTGGGAGTTTGTGGAAGTTAGTTAGTTTCACTCCCGTCTGACTCTCATAAAGCTTGGATCCGTGTTACAAAGTCCTTAAAAGTCTTTGACGATAACCATGTCACCCTTAAGTCTACTTCTAGGCCCTGTGCGTGCTTTGTCACAGTTTCCCCTTCACATTCAGCTAATACATGGATGCCTTCCAAAAAGCTGCTGCTGCTGCTGCTGTTCCTCCTCGTGCGTATCTACTTGAACAAACCCTGGACACAGTGAGTGCATGGGGCTGTGTTGAAGTGAGCACTGGGCACAGTTATTGGTGAAATGTCAAGGGGAGAGGTGGGAGCGTAGAGTAGGGAGCAGGGAGCAGGGCAGAAAGCCGGCACTGTATATATTTTTATTTTTATCTTTAGGGTTAAGGTACATTTTTTTCTCTCCCTGTGCAGAAATGTGTCCACCCATCCCTCAATGCTTTTAGGGTAACCTGTCAGGAGCAGTGGGCGCAATAATGCAGTACGCAGGGACCATCTCTAAATCTTCAGATAGACTTAGTCAGGAGTAGGGATGGGACAATAAACAATAATATCGTTTATCGTGATAAAAAAGGGTCGACAATAATCATTTTTGGAACATTTTATATAATCGTGATAATCGCCAACAAACATAATCGCCGTTGTATCATCAGAATGTGCAGAAAAAAACCTACTTATCCACAGGGGAGTCGACAGGGAGGGGCAAAGGGATGTGTTGTCCCGGGGTTTAGGTGCCCAGAATTGGACTCTCTTCCTGTTAATTTGTATTAGAGGGGGGCCCATGTGAGACTTCTTGCCCCGGGCCCCCAAATTTCACCTGACGGCCCTGCTCACCCAGAATATTCTCCGCGAGATTGTAGTCGTTTCACTAAATTTCAGTATCGTTCCATGCCTAGTCAGGAGTGCACCAGCTGGAGGATTTGACCTATTCTGCATGTTTTGGGTTGACGGAGGAAACCGGAGAAACATCCAAATCTAACCCAGAACGTTCCTGCCGCGAGGGGAGAGTGCTACCCACACAGCCGCCATGCCTCCTTTTTGCTACAGTCCTATAAATTTAATTAAACTGCATAAGGTAGCAGTATTACACTATAAATATCTGATTTCGTTTTTAATTAGTTTGGAGTATTAATTTATATAGTTTAAACTTAATTATACTTACTATTTAAATGTGATTTGCTATGAAATTCACAAATATTAATTATTGCTGGAGCATAATTATTTCATAGTGCAGGTTTTCTAATATCGTGCAGGCAACAGGCATCAGTTTCTATAGCAACCAGCACCTCGCCCACGGCACAAACTTCCTGCTCTGGTGAAGCAGAGAGAGAGAGAGAGAGAGAGAGAGAGGTGGAGGGGGGGTATGGGTGGCGTGGCAGCAGCAGCAGCAGCAGTAGTTTAGATGAGTTGTGACTGGAAGCCTAAATACAGTGAAGTATACATTATAAAGTAACACACATTTGAGTTATTTAGGTAATTTGGCTGATTTACCAGATGCAGCTCCGAACCACTTTTCTTCCACCTTTTTTCTTTTTGTTTCTTCCAACTATTCTTTCACTGAACAAAGGGAGGAAAAAAAAAAAAAAAAGACTGGAAATTCCTTAAAGCTCTCTACTGCCCCCCGCAGGTTAACACGGTCACTGAACCCATCCTCTGCGTGGCGTTGAACCAAAGCGTATCAGAAAGCTTTGTCTGATTTGCTTTAGCTGGTTGTGTTGTCTACATCTCTATTGGCTCGTATTCTACACGGCGCACACGTATTTCACCAGCGTGGATTATGGGAGATCACTGGGTCTATATAAAAGACACCTCACTTATCCCTCAATAAGAACCATTATCTGATTACGAGGCATGACTAAACCCATAATTTAGTGTAATCTAATCTCTACAGTAAAAGGCGCACTACGTAACTTTTGTGGAGGAGGGTACGCCACCTTCTTGTCTCCATGGAGATGATATTGCTTTGCCAAGAACGCTCCACAGTACGGCAATAAACATGTCTATCTCACATTTTATTCAATTACAGATGTTTTCATGGCTCAAAAATACACTGACCGACCTGGATTCTTAGTGCGACCTGTGACGTGGTCTGGGAGCGTCGCCTGCTTGTCTCCATGGAGATAGATAAGTTTGATTTCATGCCATGCTGCGGAACATTCCAGGCGAAGTAATAACATCTCTAAGGAGACAAGCAGGTAGTGTCCCCGTCTTCAGAAAAGTCACATAGTCCCCCTTTTTAAATAGTACAAAATCGTATGTATAAAACAAATTTGTCGTTGTTTTTCTATCTTCGCTATCAGATGTTCCCACACATATATTTAACAGTTGTGCTACAGTTTGAGTTTGTTTTGGGTGGTATCCTTAGACAGTGCAGTGGTGGTGGTGGTAATACAGTACAATACAACAGAGACATGTGATAACGCAGCATGAGTTGGAAAGCAGCCCACGCTCCCTCACAAGTGAATCCATCTCCAGCTGTGCCTCTGTTCACCTCTCCCCCACCTCCGAGCACCTGCAGCTCACTTTGACAACCACGATTCATAAGACCAGTGTGACTTTAGTATTACACATGGAATTAACACACATGTGAGATTGTTAAAAAAAAGAGATTTTAAAAAGTGTTATTCCCTGAAAACATTTGGATTCTAATACTTTGCAACATTTATTACTAAAACATGTGTAACTTGCGTGGACATTTTGAGACCGTTTTGAGGTACCCTAATTTCCGTGGCAGGGGCGTCGGACTAGGGGGGGTGAAGGGCACTGTTTACCCAGGGCCCAGTGCAGGGAGGGGCCCCTCATAAAGTCTGCATTATGCATTTTTTTCAGAAGACAATATGTAGTGCGGGCCCCTCAAGATGATTTTTACCTAGAGCCCAGAATTTTATGCTTTTCCCTGCTGCGTGGAGATGTTATTGCTTGGTCTGGAATGTTCTACAGTATTGCATTAAATGTCTAGCTTGCGTTTATTACATTTTATTGCTCAAATACCTTGAAAGGCAGATGGAAGAAGGTATTTCCATTTTATTCTGACCTGCAAATTTAATGCCATACTGTGTTACATTCCAGGTAGGCCCGTCACGATAACAAATTTTGAAGCACGATGTACTGCTACAGACAAATATTGCGATAAACGATAATATTGAAACTACTATAAATCACTGATCACTGATTAAGATTAAAAGCAGATAATCCCAGTAAACCCTTTTTAAATAGACAGGATCATTAAAAGTCTGAGCTGCAGCAAATAAACAACAGAATGAACTGATAATTAGCCATAAAAGTGACTTATTCAACTCTCTACAGCACAAATCTTACAAAAATAACTAAAATCTCCCAATTTTTGCAAAGTAAATGTACACACGAGAAATACTGAGCCCCAAAATATATTGTTGCAGCTTTCATATTGAACGATAAATTGATATAGTAATTATTGTGACAGGCCTAATGCCATACTGTGGAACATTCCAGGCAAAGTAATAACATCCCCATGGAGACAAGCAGGTGACTGACCCTCCACCAGAAAAATTGCATATCGGGCACATTCAATAAGCTCATTTAATACCAATATTTTAAGATTAGTGTCTGACCAGTGAGCTGTCGATCGCCTGGATGCCCTGACGCCTTTATATCCACAACATGATTAAATGAACCATGATTAAAAAGTTTCCCTGCTCCATAAACTGTTTAAAATCAGCGGCAGATGTTTTGTACCACTTATAACCCACTTCAATAATTTCATTTAGGCCGTTTCCATTTCGCAGCACCCGTCCCGCGTCTTCACTGCATTTGCACACACTGCTAATGGTTTGTGTTATAAGTTGGACATGCTCGCTGCTACAGCTAATGACTTTGAGTGGAGTTTTAAAGGTGGCTACAACAACTGTACGCTGGTTGCCGGGGGTGACGCTGCCATGAAATTAGATGCTGCTCGTTTGTCATGTCAAGGTCGATACTTACCTCGGGTCGTGCGTTCCTCCTCCTCATCGCTTTTCTTGGTCCTATGGTTCTTTGCGCTGTTGTGTGTGCGTGTGTGCGTGTGTGTGTGTGCGTGTGTGTGTGTGTGTGTGAGCTTTGGGGCCGCTCCAGGGTTACGCAATATTGACACAAATTAATGTTTCATATTTTTGGATTATCCCATCAACAATAACCAGATTATAGTTTTGCAATCCATCGGAAATGCTAAAACGTCTTTGAAAATGTGTTATTTAAAAGGCCCATATTAGGCTGTTTTCTGATGTTCTAATGTTGTTTCCTCATCACAAACGGACCTGGAGTTGTGTTTTGTTTTATTGTTTCACACATGTTTAACACACAAACGCTACATATTTAGGCTGAGTTTTTCTCTCAAACAGAAAACACTCTGTTCCACCTTGTGATGTCATGCGGTGATACAGGAAGTGCTCCACTGTGTTTTTCAACTCCATACACCTTCACTAGAGTCATTTGGATAATTTCAGCGTTGGAATTTCCAATCTCTACTGAACTAAAGGTAAAAGTTAACATGAAAACTACCACTTCATGACATCACAAGTTGGAACAGAGCATTTTGCGGTTTGGAGCTGCAGACAGACTAATAATAAAGTGCTGTTCAAACATGTGTGAATGAAACAAAACACAACTCCAGGTGTGTTTTTGAGGAGGTAACAACATTATAACATGGCTTAACGCTCACAAGAGTCAATTTTGTGTAATATAGAACCTTTTAAGGTTGAAGAATCGCACAAAAAGTGAATCATAATAATTTTGTTTTTATTTTATTTTGTTAACTGTTTTTGCAGCGTTCTCAGTTCATTCATATTTTAATTTTGCCTTTTTTCAAATCAACAATTTCAATATTATTTCGTTTCACCTGTTGTGACAGTTTTTCACAGAGTTCAGCTTTCCTGTTTAAGCACCATTTTGAGCCTTTTTCGCTTCTGAATTGTTAACTGCCATGGCAACGCTGCAAAACTCTCTCGCTCTGAAATATCGCCGCCTATACACTTCTATATGTATTATTACAAAGGGATTTCAGTAACCTCTCGTGGCTTCCCTCTCCGCTCCCGTCTGCGCCAGTGACTCCTCAGCCGTCGTCCTAGTTCATTTTTCCTTTCCTTCATTGACTCCTTGATACCTCCTTTCACATCCCTCCCTCTCTTTTTTGCCGTATACTCGCCATGCATTTAGCGAGGATGAATGGGGCCTATTTAATCTGCCGGCAGGTCCGTCCTGTTTGTGTGAGCACACAGTTTAGGGCCGTGTGGATTTTGTGTTTGGACAACTTTTGAATGCATTTTGCCAGTGTACAAAACAGTTTATACGCGCTACGCTGCAAGGTTGGTTTATTTCGATGACTAACGCTATGTCCCTTCTCTCTTCTTTCTTCTTTCAGCCCACCAAAGCCTCCAGTCATCGTGTCTGGAGTGGTTACAAAGGTATGCACACACTCACAAGGAACACACCGCTGCAGAATAAATATGGAAGAACTGGAGGCTGTGAAGAGCACGTAGCTGGCCCAGCAATTAGCCCTGTCAAAGATATACATCAATATAGTCGCTGATTCTACAACACTACAGCAAAGTTAGCTATTGGTTAATGCTTGTGTTGATGCGTTGACACGATGCTAAAATTTCAAACTCCATTTCGATGCTAAGGATAAGGCTCAGTACCGATTCTGATACCAAGATGATGATGATAATAATAATAAAAAACACTCTTTATTTAGACAATACAATGTGGATTTCAACATTAAATCATAGTCTTATATCTGTGTAATCCCTCAGTCGTCGATGTAGGTTCCGTAGTGGTCCGTCCAGGAAAAGTTCATTTCTGTCTTGTGAATGTGATCATTCTAAAGATGTAGAAGGAAAGGTTCATTTCTGTCCTGTGAATGTGACTTTTTTAGTACCGATACCTGCTCAAATGTGTATCTCGTTTCGATACTAGTTCCAGTATTGATTAGTATCAGATTTCCTTTTTTTTTAAATTATGTTTTTGTTGATTTTGCAGCACAAAATATGCATACAGTGTACAATCAGAAATATTTTGACCCACATCCCTTTTTTTTCTTATAAAGAAAATAAAATTAACAATAACATAACTAAGTAGCAGAACAAAAAATTGGGGAATAACATCATTTAGATGAATTCAGATCTTATTGGTTTTACAAAATCCAGCCAGTCTTTCCATATATTCTCAAATTTCTTCAGTTTCTAATCTTAAAGTATAAGTCAATTTCTCCATAACATAAATATGGAGAAACCCAGTTTTCCATTTTTGGTGCTAGTATCAGATTTTCAATACTTCTGCCAGCCCTAGAGCTTACATTGCAAATAGTTTGAAATATGTTGTTATTCAAACGTGGGCTCTGATTAACGCATTTATTAACAGGAAAGTGCATAAACAGAAAGGGCGACACAGCATAAAAAAAGAGTGTTTTTCTTGAGTCTTCTGTGGCATTGAGTCCAACCTCTATTTTAAGAGTTTATTTGAAAGAAATTAACAACAAATTAACAAAGACTTCGACAAATCAACATGGGTGAGATCCTGATTCATTATCAACATGGCCTTGATAATTATTCACTGTTCTAAAAACTGTCCAATTACTTTGGTGCTCAGAAAGACTAGAGAGAACTATCTGTCAATCTCTCCATCCGCTCTGACGACAGCAGAGAGGCAGGTTGTATTTTACTGTGATAAAGAAGAAAAAAGGTGCAATTTTTCTGGCTGTTTGGGTTTTTGTTTGTGGCGTTTTTTAAGGGAGAAAGTAAAAGGTTTAAACAACCTTGACCTGGCTCTGGAGAAAGTGGGTCAACATCTGTGAATAGTCGTGTTTGTTCACGGCGCCCTCTCAAATGCAGCGTGAACATACAGCAAACACGTGAGGGGAAAAGTGTCCTTGATTTCCTGGATGCTTGTGGTTAGAGACTGGCCGATATATCACGCCGATATTTGAGCTTTTTAGCGTATCTGCTATCGGCCTTAAATCTCCAGCACAGGCCGATATTTTGGTTTTAGTCGATTTGCTGCTTAGATCATACACACACAGCTTTATATTAACACTTAAACACAAAGAGACAACTGCACTAAACGTGATACACTGCTCTCTTAAAGGTTTGTGGTTAAAAAAACTGGCTGTGGATCAATTTGTAGTGAATTTAAATTACATAATTTGAGGAAAATAATCAAAATTGGCTCTGCTCTGGATTCTAAACAATCGTATGTGCCATGAAAAAACACATATCGGTGGATCTCTACTTGTAGTGTGTCATGATACTAAAATTTCAAACTCGATTTTGATACTAGGGAATAGACTCGATACTCGTTACTGATTCCGATACCACGATGATTCTAAAGATCATTCTAAAGATTTTCAGGAAACGTTAATTTCTGTCCTGTGAATGTGACTTTTTGTTTTAGTATCGATACCTGCTCAAATGAGTATCTAGTTTCTATACTAGTTTTAGTATCGATTAGTATCTGATTTGAACTTTTTGCGATTTGGGAAAAATATCGAATTGTGATTTTTCTGACAAGCATTACAATTGCGATTACATTTGCGATGTATGTTTTAATAATAGGATTCTGTTCAAATTTCCAATTTTAAACACTTTAAGAAGATTTGACAAAAAGACTGAAATATGAACTAACAAACTAATACAAGAGTCACATTTCAGAACATATTGGTACAGGTCAGTTTTTATCCAGAATAAGACAGTACAGGACATTTATTACCTGGCAAATCCTGACTGATCTCTATTTTTTATACAGATTGATATGTATCCTCCGTTGCGTGTCAAACGTGATCGTCCAATCAGATCTGTTTTTTTCAGTGACGTGAAACGAAGGATTTCATCGGTCACCTATGATTTACAAATAAAATCAAATTTTTCTCACCTCAGATGAACAGAGTTTAGGCTTCGCTCATTGATTCTGCAGAAATCCGCCATGTTTTTCAGCCCCTGTGATATTTTTTCCTTTATTTTTTCCGATACGGACGGACCACGCCTGTCCCTGATTGGCTAATCCACCTGTCAATCACACCTATTTGAAAACGGGGAGATTCCTCGGTGACCAGACTCACATCTTCATAAAGTATTGAAGAAGTGTGTGTTCTGAATCCCAGGCAAGGACATTTTGTTGTTTGTGGAGAAAATTAGCTTACTTAAAAAATTACATTACAACTTCTGCTAATTGCTTCCACTCAAATTGTGATTTTTGATTCAGTTGTGATTAATCTTGTAGCCCCATGTGGATTGTTTGAGGGAGATTACTGTAATATCATGAGGTGGCAGGCTTCCCATACATCCCCGATCATAGTATTCTCCTCTGCTGTCCATCAGTGCCATCAGACCCAGAGACTAGCGCCGCATAAAGCTCTGAACAGGCTTTTAAGAGCTGAGTGAAACACTTCTCCTCCGTGAGCACTTTCACTCAACCTGCAATTTTATACATTGGCAGTACTGTTAAGGTTTTGCATGAGGAAGCCTCAGGTAAAGCAGATTCATCATCTTTGTATGAGATTCATTTTGTGTTCACTACATTTTAACTGCAGTTTCCTTTGACTTTCTATAACCTCTAAGTCCAAGGCTTTTGAGGGATTTGATGTGAAGCAGTGGTGGAACATAAAGTCAAAGTAGTAAGTTTTACAGTGGGTACTTTTTACTTTTACTTTGCTACGTTTGAGAGCAGTGTCTGTACTTTCTGCTCCACTACATTTTTGAACAGGACTGAAAAGTAAAAGTATTTTTTATTATTGTCTGAGACCTGCTGAAAAAGCTGAGGGTTTATTAACACACTTGTAGTTTGAGCAAACACAAATATACAAATGAAAACGGCTTGGAAAAAATCATTTCAGCTGTTTCTGTTCAACAAAATTCAACCCATATCTTTATCAAAATCCATAAATTTTGAAGCTTTTTAAAATCTCAAAACCTGCGCAAAATACTTTTACTTTTTACTCTTTAAGTACATTTTAAACGGCTACTTTTATACTTTTACTTAAGTAGATTTTTTCATGTGATACTTTTACTTGAGTATTTTTTGCTTCGATATTTGTACTTTTACTTTAGTAACAGCATAAGTACTTCCTCCACCACTGATGTCAAGATCATTTTTGCGGATCTTTTTTATCATTGTGTGAACAGCTCTAATTAAACCCCACAGCTACAAAAAGTTTATTTTAAAACTAAAATATTTTGCAATAGTTTACGCTAATGTTGTATTTTTAATGACTGAAACTAAAAGGGGCGACAGCAGGTCAGTCTGTAGAGCGTTTGTCCACTGATCCGAAGGTTGGCGGTGCAGTTCCAGCTCCCACAGATGAATGCTGTTGTTGTGTCCTTGAGCAAGACACTTAACCCACCTCACCCCCAGTGTCTGCGAGGTGGGTTAAGTGTCTTGCTCTGTATGAGTGGGTGTGTGTGAATGGGTGAGTGGTTCCTTGATGTAAAGCGCTTTGAGTGTCTTGAAGGCGGAAAAGCGCGGTATAAAAATGTGATAATTTACAAAATAAAACAGTTACCATAATGTGTGAAACTAATGAGTAAAATATGATACGCCTTTTATTCATTTATGTCTGTGAAGATGAGTGTCGTATAGAACCAAGCTCCACTTTTCAAGAGCCACAAACCAAACCATACAAGCTCCATGAAGCACGGATGTATGTTCCATGAAGTAGTGCCATATCACAGGTAGAATAAAAAATATATTTTGTAGTTGACTAAAACAATTTTGAATTTGGGTATCTAAATTAGCCTGACATTTCCAGCGACTAAAACTAAAAACGAACTACCGTATTTTCCGGAGTATAAGTCGCACCAGCCAAAAAATGCATAATAATGAAGAAAAACAACATATATTTCACATATAAATCACATCTGAGTATAAGTCGCACCCCCGGCCAAACTATGAAAAAAAGTGCGACTTATAGTCTGGAAAATACGGTAAAAATTCAAGTATAAATAAACATTAAATTTTGCTCTTAGTAACTGTATGTAAACAAGAGTTCCGTAGTATCTTTTTAGATGTACGTTATCTATCTGCAGTTTTTGTTTTTATTTGTTTACTTCCAAGTCCTTAGTAAATTTATTTGAGCTAAAACTGCAAACTTCACCTCACATCAAAGTAACCGCTGTACTGATGTTTTTGCACAGTGGGAGGAAGAGAAAGTCGCCATATGCATAGGCTGAGGATTACATTAAATCAACAAGGGGGAGGGGCTTATGCACAGATTAAGTTGGTTATATAACTTTATCCATGTGAATTGTCTGGAAGTAGAAATATTAAGACACACTGCACATTTAAGTAGAGACAAGAGAAGCTATATATGGACACAGCCGAGAAATGAGAGGTTTAGGGACTGGATGTAAATACAATCTTAAACAAATGTGTAGAAGACTGTGTTGGTGAGTGAGTAATCTTTAATATACAAAAAAGTAATCTCTGAAAACGAACTTGGGAAGAGTAGGCAAATGTAGTGCCATAAGCCAGTTAGTAAAATTCCCAAATACTTCTTATTGCTCTGATCCGATTTGGTACAAGGTTGTGTATAAACAGAGTGTTTCTTGGAAAGACAGATTGCAGACCAGATTACTGCAGGCACGATTACTGTACTCTTCATGCACTTTAGGGATTTTCATATTGTTGTAGCGCTCCTCTGAGGCTGAGGGGTTTAAAATGGGCCACGAGATCCACACAATGCTTGTTTTTTTCTGCGCCAGTGTTGGTTTTGAACATACAATGGGAACAAATGTAGATTATTTAAAGGTCCTATGTCACACAAAATTGACTCTTGAGAACTTTAAGCCATGTTATAGTGTTGTTACCTCATCAAAAACACACCTGGAGTTGTGTTTTGTTTCATTCACACGCGTTTGAGTAATCCTGCATTATTACTCTGTCTACATCTCCAAAGCTCAAAATGCTCTGTTCCACCTTATGATGTCATGAAGCGGTACTTTTGAAGCGATCTGCTACTCTTTTAACTTTGGTAGAGATTGGCAATGCTAGGGCTGAAATTATCCAAATTATTCTCGTGAAAGGGCATGGAGTTTAAAAAAAAACAGTGGAACACTTCCTGTATTACCACGTGACATCACAAGGTGGAGCAGAGTGTTTTCAGTTTGAGAGAAGAACTCTTTGTGTGTGTTAAACATGTGTGAACGAAACAAAACACAACTGCAGGTCTGTTTGTGATGAGGAAACAACATAACATAGATCAGAAAATAACGTGACATGGGCCCTTTAAAGAATATCAAATACAGTAGATCTAATATTATAACATTGATTAACTCCTCCAAAATGATGGGTTGTAGCGTAAGCACAGTTTGCAAGGAGGTACTTTTGAAACCAGTAATATTTGCATAAACTACAATAATAATCCTAGTATAAGTAGATAAAATATTGTGTAATGGTGCTCGCCTTGTGAGTTTTGTCAGGAACTTATTTTGAAATCGCTCAAGGCAGTTGATTTGACTCAGAAACTGAAATTGTTGTGAAATAATTATTGAATGAAAAAATAAATAAATCAATAACAGCAGAATGGTAATTGTTAAAATCTGGCCAGATACGCAGAAGAACCACTGTACAAAAACATTAAAATACATCTCGCTACAAGAATACAAACTCGTGGACCCAAACCTGCATTAACTTTCTGCTACCCTTTACCTCCAATCCCTCCCTTGCTAATATCGCTTCTCTCTGCTCAGGGAGATAAGGACTTCACACCTGCCGCGGCCCAGGTGGCTCACCAGAAGCCCCATCCGGGAGTCCCCAAGCTGCCCCCCGCGCAGCACATTAACCAGCACATCCACCAGCCCCGCAAGTGAACCTTACCCCCCGGGACGAGCTACCGCGGCTACGCTAACAAGCCCACCGACCGGCCTTTCGCAACCAAACACACAAGTGACGAAGACTTTCCCCCACCAGCTTCAAATCTCAACACATTTATCAGAGTAAACATCGCTTGACCGTGTAATCAAAGTACCTAATGCCAGTTTGGTCACTATGTAGAAGTCAGTTTACAACAGTGCTGCTAGGTGTTGCACTATTCACATTCTGCACTTTTGTGTCCTTAACGGTCGTCTATATGTCTTACTGTGGTTTACATAGGCAATGGGGTGTAGCTGTATTAATATAAAGTGAATGGGATTTGAATCTGATGGGGACCTTCCATTTCGCGCACACACCGATACCGCAACACAACAACCAGCCAATCGCAAACTTCACCTTATCAAACCCCTCGCAACCAATGACCTCAAAGCATGAGCCCAAATGATGTTAAATATCCAATCAAAATGCTCGATACATGTTCGTTTACCATATCGCGCAAGTACGGCATGGTCCATAGTAATTAGCTCGCTGATCTGTTTGCCCAATTGGTTGTAGTCATGGCAACTTAGATAAGCATGTAATATGAACAAATAAAAAGTCAAACATTTTATAGTCCATATAGCGATGAAAGTGATATTTTACCTTCCCAAATCGTCAGAATTGGCAGCTAACTCGCCCCTTTAAAACGAACGGCTAATCTAGGCTTTTTGGCATGTGTTTGGGCTTCTTTGCTGTCTTTATCTCTTGCCTCAAATATCACAGTGCTTGCCTCTTTATCCGATCATAGAAGGACATAGCTGATTTTTTATAGACAATATCCACCATTTTGTAGTGCAGTTGTTATAACATACATTCCAGAAAAAAGTATTACAAGTCAGTTAAGTGGCAGCTCAACACTGAAGTAAGAACTTGTTATTCCAGCTGGCCAGTTTTAAATATCACAATGATCTAATTTGGTTTTGTTTTTTTTGCAGTTATACATATTTGCCTACAAACACCATATTATTTTTTTCTCGCCTGAATCCTGTACTGTTAAGTGTCACTTGTTTCAACACTAATGATCAGGTTCTAAAAAAAAAAAGAATATATATATAGTAATGCCAAGAAAAAATAATTTCCAATGTTAATTTAACTTTAAAAAAAGCTTTATTTTTGTTTTTGCTTGGTTCTTTTGCTTGAGAAAAATGTTCAAATTGTACATTTTTTAGTTTGTGAGTGGTGTTAGGTGTGGTTGTCATAGTTAAATAAAGATATTGACTATCATGAATGTCTTGGTGTTGATTTTCTTGTCTGACTTTACTTTATTTTGGGGAAGGGCAGAGAGCAGTGAACCGTGACACAGTTCAAATCTGCTACTGTAAAAGAGGAAGTATGACGCTTTTAACAGGCGTTTTATCTCTGCACGTGATGTTTCGGATCATAGTGGTGATTCTTCTGATCTTGATTATGTTGAATCTGAACCTCTGGCCCTTTCACTTACATGAGGTTTTAAATGCTCCGCTACATAGACCCAAAGAAGTCCACAGGAGCTCGTGACCTTGAAACAAAACTGTTACTAGCTGCTCCATATTTAATTCAGTCTATTACATATTTTTAATTCATCAATTCAAATGGGAGTTATACCAGAATTATGGAAAATGTTTTGGCTTTACATAAAGGTGAGACAACTAAAAATGTAAATCATTTCCTGTCAATATCTAAATGACCTTGTCTTGCAAAATTTTAGAAAAGTTGAAAATCAAGTTACAGTTTATTTAAATAAATGCTCCATTTTTAATCTTATCACTCGGGTTTCAGAAAAGAGCATAGTACTGTTACTGCAACTACAGATGTTTTTAGTGACATTTTCACAGCCCTTGATGACAAACAAAACCGTGTAGCTCTGTTTATTGATTTAACTAAAGCTTTTGATTCAGTAGATCATAAAATCCTCTTGAAGCGTTTGAAGTGTATTGGATTTGACAACGTTACATGTAATTGGTTCCAATCTTCACTTTCAAACAGAACCCAGGCAGGAGTAGCCGATGGTTTTAACTCGTTTTTTGTTTGTTTTTTTTTACTTTAAGCAAAGGAGTGCCCCAAGGCTCAATTTTGGGCCCGCTATTTTTTACTATATTTATTAATTCGACTGGTTGCAATTTAAGAGAAAGCCTCATATATTTATATGCAGATGATACTGTGTTGTACGCACATGCTCCCTCTCCTGATCAGGTGATTTTAAAATTGAAGCAAAAGATTTTAATGAAATTGAAAACACCCTAAAAAATAAATTAAAATAAATAAAATTATCATTGAATGCAAATAAAACTAAGTGTGATTTTTTTTCCTATAAAACATTTAAGTGACGTGCAAGCTACAAATCTTTATACAGTAAATGGTGCACTGATTAAAACCTATAAATATCTTGGGTTTTGGCTCCATGAAAACCTTTGAAATACATATCTTGGAATTATGTAACAGTTTGAAATCAAAATGATCATTTTATTATAGAGACAAATCTTGTATCCCATTGAATTACAGAAAAGAAATTATTCAAGCAATCTTTCTTTCTACTGGATTATGGAGATATAATAAACATGCACTTCAGCCTCTACTTTGAAACCTTTAGACTCACTCTTTCACTCAGCCCTTCGTTTCATAACAGGTGATGAATTTAAAACTCGTCACTGTTCACTCTATGAAATAGTAGGTTGGCCATCGCATCAGTCAGAAGAGAACAACACTGTATAAACTGTATTTATAAGGGAAAATTTGACTGCCTGAATATCTCACTTGCTTTTTGAACATTCATGCTGGAGGTTTTAATACAAGAGCTTATGATGGTCAACGTCTAAAAAAACTGGCCACACTAGAACTGAAATGGGATAAAAAGCTTTTGGTTATTTTGCTTCCCAAAAATGGAACACATTTCAAGGACATGTAAAACTGGATAGATTGGCGCCACAATTGCTTTGTTTGTTTGTGTTTGTATTGTTCTGTATTTTAACAGAGCGCTCATGAAAAGATTCTGAGGACTCTCACTGGACTCTCCCTGTATAAATAAAGATAAATGAAAAAAATGAAATCAATGCTACTTTCACTACCAGGACTGTAACTACTAACTTACTATTTCTGATCCAAAGACAAGGTAAGAGTAGAAGCACTTTCTCTCGTCTTTACCCTGTTAGTTTGCCCTTTTTTGCATGATTTTCCTTGTGAAATCGACAAGGTGTAACTGTGTATGTCATTTCTGTTTTAAATCCCGCCCACCAAGGACAGGGGGCTGTAGAAGCTCGTATCCAATTGGCCCTCTCATCTCATTAGACGTGATTGACACCTGAGGATTAAAGGAGGCAAAGAAACAGAACCGAGACACAGCCTAAAAATGATATATAGTGTATTTGAACTCATATTTGTACTGTTTACTTCAACACGTATCATATGGCAAGTGGGAATAGGGTACAAAGTTGGTACACATCCTTGATAGGTCACGCCTTGTAACTCTTGAACACTATTTGAGGGTCCCGGGGAGAATTAGCCGTGCTCGGGGGGATTTGGGCTCAGGTGGTGTTTTCAAATGGAGCGCACTCATATTTTCTCGTGTGGTGTTTTCCTGCCTTCGCAAACACACGAGCGCAACCGTGAGCCAGGTGCTAGCGCATGTAATCCATCTTTACACAGGCGTCTGCGGCCAGGTGTTCTGTCAGCTCCTGTTAGGCCAATAAAACCAGTCAAACCATAGCCAAAGACACGGCTGGAGATGTGTACGGCAGCTCAGACGTCAGTTTTACTGTCTTTACTTTAAAGGTGCACCATGGAACTTTTCCGGTAAAACATCTGCCACCTTTTTTCTGTGTAGATGTTATTACTTTGCCTGGAGAGTTTCATCATTATGGCATTAATCATGTCTATCTCCGTGGAGACAAGCAGGTGGCGCCATCAAGCCGAGTTACAGGTCAGATCTCTGGAGAGGCGATCCTGAGAATACATGTTTTTTAGGGTAGATTATCGCAATAAAACCTGGAATTGAATAAACGCACTCTACACTACGTTAATTTACACTATGTTAAATGCCATACTGCGCAACATTCTTGGCAAAGCAATACTTTCTCCATGGAGACAAGCAGGTGGCGCCATCAAGCCAAGTTCCAGGTCAGATCTCTGGAGAGGCGACCCTGAGAATACATGTTTTTTAAGGTAGATTTGCGCAATAAAACCTTGAATTGACTAAAACGCATCACTACCGGTACGTTACTTTACACTGTGTTAAATGCCATACTGCGCAACATTCTTGGCAAAGCAATCATTTCTCCATGGAGACAAGCAGGTGGCGCCATCAAGCCAAGTCCCAGGCCAGATCTCTGGAGAGGCGACCCTGGGAATACATGTTTTTTAGGGTAGATTTGCGCAATAAAACCTGGAATTGAATAAACGCACGCTACACTACGTTACTTTACACTATGTTAAATGCCGTACTGCGCAACATTCTTGGCAAAGCAATAATTTCATCACGGAGACAAGAAAGAGGCAGAGTTCCCATTAGAAAAGTTAGATCACGCACCTTTAATTACACTTACGCTGACATTTGAAATAATTGTAGATCTCGCTGGCCTTTTGTATTGGATTTAGCTGAAGCTTAACAGGCTGTATCCATGGAAACTATCAACATTAGTGCAAAGTGCTGCCCAGCGAGGGACTATTTTTAGATATGCAAAAATGTTCAAAAATCTCCCTGCCAATTTGCAAAAAAAAAAAAAGTATTAATTTCAGTGTGGATCGTATATGCGTTTTGCAATCCTTGTCAAACACCATAAACGTCCATTTTATAGTTTAGAGCACTTTACCTGGATGTCATTCACATTTTAGGCACTTAATCATATTAGCTCTGAGTACACAAGCCCAGCTGCTCGCCATGTGGTGTGCAGAAAATTAGAACTGGTTTCAACTGGTTTGGGCAAAGGAACAGCTACTGTATGTTATAGACCGAGCGAGGATCCAGCCAACTGAAGGACTTGTGTTTGTTTAGCTGGACAAAATGACAAAGTTACGGTGACACACTGGCTCCCGTGACTCACTGAGGTTTAATATTCAATCCATAGCTCCTCGTTTCGGCAGCGCTGATTGGTTGGAATCCGGTCTATTTTGGTGGTCTCATTGGAAAGCAGAAATATGTGAAGATGTATATCCAGAGTGTCGTGCTCAGAATCAGAACACTCCTATTATTCCTTTGGCTGTGGAATTTTACATACTTTTAATTAAAATAGCTTCATATTGTGCCGACTTCTGGTTTATGATAAGTGCAGTTTGTCAAAGGCACTGTCTGTTCTGCTCTGAAAATGAAATGTTTTTTTAAATATGTAACTTTTTATTTAAATATTTTATGATGAATTTATGTTTATTATTCTTCAACTGTAAAATATTTGCTTTGAATCAACATAATAATTCAACGCAAAAGGACATTAACATGACTGAAGGTAATTATGGCTGTTCAATTCAAGTGTTATATTAAAACCCACCAGCAGAGGGCCCCAGGTGTGGATTCCCCCATGAACCATTGCACTGGTGATATAAAGAGGTCACTGCAAATCCCAAATAATTCCCAACCGAGATGACATAATAGCTCATGTACTATCAGTAAATAGTGTCCCATATGAGTAGATACTTTGAGTCTATCTGGGGATTTGGCTTTGGGGAGAGGGGGAAGAGGAGGGGAGAGAGAGGGAGGGAGAAGAGGAGCAGGAGAGAGTGACAAAGGGAGAGAGGGGGAAGAGGAGGAGAGAGAGGGAGGGAGAAGAGGAGGAGGAGAGAGTGATAAAGGGAGAGAGGGGGAAGAGGAGGAGAGAGAGGGAGGGAGAAGAGGAGGAGAGAGCGAGAGGGAGAAGAGGAGAGGGAGAGAGAGGGAGAAGAGGAAGGGGGAGAGAGAGTGAGAGAGAGAAGAAGAGGAAGAAAGAGGGAGGGAGAAGAGAAGGAGGAGAGAGTGAGAGGGAGAAGAGGAGAGGGAGGAGGAGAGAGAGGGGGAAGAGGAAGAGAGAGGGAGGGAGAAGAGGAGAAGGAGAGAGCAAGAGGGAGAAAAGGAGAGGGAGGAGGAGAGAGAGGGGGAAGAGGAAGAGAGAGGGAGGGAGAAGAGGAGAAGGAGAGAGCAAGAGGGAGAAAAGGAGAGGGAGGAGGAGAGAGAGGGGGAAGAGGAGGAGGAGAGAGTGAGGGACAAGAGGAGGAGGAGAGAGTGATTAAGTTAGAGAGGGGAAAGAGGAGGAGAGAGGAAGAAGAGCAGGAGGAGAGAGCGAGAGAGAAGAGCAAGAGGAGAGAGGGGGAAAGAGAGAAGAGGAGGAGAGCAGGAAAGGGAGAAGAGGGGAGGGAGTAGAGGAGGAGAGAGAGGGTGAAGAGGAGGAGAAAGAGAGAGGGGGAGAGAGAAAAGGGAGAAGAGGAGGGGGAGAGAAGGAGAGAGAGAGAGATGGAGAGGGGGAGAGAGAGAGAGTGAAATCGCTGAGCAAGCCCAGAGGGACACATAATCTCAGGTTACAATCTGAACCAACAGATGTTTCAACTACAACCATGACCTAAATATGAACTGATCTATCCAGGGCCCAGTGTCACACGTGGGACACTGCAGAGGTGGGACGGGCATTTACTCTGTTATTATTATGCGACTATGGCCCACTTAAGCTTTAGGAAAAGTAGGGCTGCCACACTAAAAAACACTGCATGAGTTTGAATGCTAAATTACTGAAAGATAAATATTTCCAAAGTAGAAAGAAGTTTGCAAAATGTAATTACAATTTTGAAACAGAATCAGGTTTAGTGTGAGAATGTGAGCTGAAAACTTAAATGTGTTTTGGAACATTTTATATTGAGGCCTAAAACTTAAAGGTTCTATATCACACAAAAGTGACTCTTGTGAACTTTTAGCCATGTTATAATGTTACCTCCTCAGAAACACATGTTTGAGTAACACTTTATTATTAGTCTGTCTACATCTCCAAAGCTCAAAATGCTCTGTTCCACCTTGTGATGTCACGTAATGGTAGTTTTCAAATTGACAGCTACTTTTTACCTTTAGTTCAGTAGAGATTGGCAAATCCATGTCTGATATTATCCAAACGATCCTAGTGAAGGTGTGTGGAGTTTAAAAACACAGTGGAGCACTTCCCGTATTACCACTTGATGACATCACAAGGTGGAACAGAGTGTTTTCAGTTTGAGAGAAGAACTCAGCTTAAATATGCAGAACACAAACACAAACACAACTCCAGGTCTGTTTGTGATGAGGAAACAACATTAGAACAGATCAGAAAAAGTGTAATATGGACCTTTAAAGCAACAAGTATCTAAAAAGAAAAGTTGCAGTAACACAACTCTGAACAGCCTTAATAAAGCATGAACAAAGGTTTAAGTGATAATGAACAAACTGTTTATTAAGAATGATTCAGGCTTCATTAAAATACTCTAACTTAACTTAACCTAAGGCCTTATTTAAGTTACGGAAACTGAATCATTATTAATAAACAAAATGTGGTCGTTATGAATTAAGATTTTGTTCATGCTTTGATAAACACTAACAGTTTTATTATTTTATTATTCATAATTTTTACTACTTTCTATATTTTATATACAGATATATACAGATATCAAATATATGAGGCAAGATATATGGAATTATGTAGCAAAGAAAAAAAGTGAAATAACTCTAATAAACTAAATATTTTTTGACAAAGCAAAGGATGGACACTTTGAGGATTTGAAAATGAAATATAGTAGTTTAACTTTTTTCCTTTCCTTCATATATTTGATGTCCTTTGTGTGTATATAAAATGTAGAAATTAGTAAAAATAAAGAAACAAAAATTAAATGAGAGATGTGTCCAAACTTTTGACCTGTAATGCATATTTAGGCTGGTTAAGGCGTAATTATTATAAAGTGTTTTAAAGAGTTTCTTTCCGAATAAGTACATAAATTACATAAATATACAAAACTAACAGACAAATAAAACTATATCAGCTCTAACCTACTTTTCTCATGTCAAGTTCATCCATTTCTTTGTGTTAAAACGACATTTTTAGACCAGTCGTGTGTAAAAGTCAGACGTGATAATCCTGCCCAGAGTCTCTTTTGTTGCTTTGAAACAGCTTCCTCTCAGCAGTATCTATGCAGACTGCCACTCTCGAGTCAAAGCTAATTTAAAGAAGCGATTTGGCGCTACTCGTGCCGCTAACCCCTTTACCCACTCATCACCATGTAGACACACACACGCACACACACACGCTCACACACACACACACACACACACACACTGCTATGGCCGAGAGGACTTAGGAGCGTGAAATTGTGCACTCAAAAATCCCAATGATGTTATAGCTTTGAGTATATTCAGCGTCCCAGCTCTGAAACGCCATCGCTCCCCCTGTTCTAATGTTTAATCGGGGGGTGACCTCTCGCACTATGTGGGACTGTCACTGGCCAAGTCTCAATGAGCTCCCTCCAAATGTAGATTAAACCCATTTAACTTGTCATTATTAGTGAGATGAATTCTTCAAAACGCGTTCAGATTCTAAGGGGACACCGCATGTCGTCTATGAACAGGGCTGATACTCCGACTGTGTGGAGTTTGCACGTTCTCCAGTTTACCCCAATGGGCAAAATCCTTCCGCTAATGTTGACCAAGCCTAGCTCAAGATCTGGAGATGGATCCTGGACATGGACTTTTACTTGTTTATTTGATTGGGACAGTGGGTATGAGCGTATCTGCAGCACACACACCACAGTAGAGATAATCTCCATCCATTGTCCCAATTCACTCTCACACAGTCTCATTAATACACTAACATGGACACTGGAGGCAACGTGGTTGATGTGTCTTGCCCAAGGACACAACGACAGGATGCACAAACATCACTGCTGCCTCAGTACAGTACCTGGTATTCCCGGCGGTCTCTCATCCCAGGACTCACCGTATTTTCCGGACTATAAGTCGCACTTTTTTCATAGTTTGGCCAGGGGTGCAACTTATTCTCAGATGCGATTTATATGTGAAATATATGTTTTTTTCTATATTATTATGCATTTTTTGGCTAGCACGACTTATACTCAGGTGCGACTTATACTCCGGAAAATACGGTAACCAGGCCCAACCGTGCGTAGCGTCTGTGATCAGGTATTCTCAAATGGTATGACCTTAAAGCAGACATATTGTGCTTGATTCTGCTCTGTAGTTAGAATCTATGACACCTCTGGACCATTATGTTCAAATTTACACATTTTAAATCTTAATATTCATCTAAAACAACTTAATGAAAGAAACAAGTCCGCTGACTGCTGCGTTAGAAAACTGCGGTGCCCAATGGGAGCTGACGTCACCGTAAACGTCGCAACAAAGATCCGTGGAGCTGTCGGCGCCCCCTGTGGATAGCTGCACATCACATTAGCAAGTAGTGGATTTTTTTTTAAATTTGTACCAAAATGACTATATAATGCTGTCGAATCCTATGCGTAAAAATAAATTTGAAGAATGAAGTAAGTGCAGAGCAGTGGGCGTGGACTGGTGGCGGTGAAAACACGGATTGATCGACAACACGGCGCCTTGAAAATAAGCGATTAAAGATTGCTCAAACATGAATCACTCCAAAAACAACTTCGAGAGGGTAAATGAGAAGGAAGCAACTATAACATGGTTAAAAGCTCCGAAAAGTCGATTCTGCTTTAAACTCTGCATTCTTAAAAAGCCATTAAGGATTTAAGAACGAAAGCATTTGACCAGTGTTTATTTGCATTTGGTAAAAGGTTCAGACAAAGCAGTGTCAGTTACAGCAAAACAGCTCTAAATGCTGATTTTTGTTTGTTTTATGGCTAAAAAACTGTTCCTTTCATGTCACAAAAGTCACTGAAATCAGACCATTTCGTGTTAGATCTCTATAGGAAAATAAAAACGCTAATTACATTTCTGCATTCAATAAAAAAAGCAAAGTTCTGACAAAAATATTGCTCCCTGTTTGACTTGAGTTTAAATGCTGGGATTGTACTCGCACACGTTAGTAGCTTCTAGTTAACTATTAAATTATTGCTCTGAACGTGATCCAGTTTGATTCTCTAAAAAAACATTTCCACATGAAGTACCCAAAGCATAAAAAAGACTTGGCCATCTTCACTCCATTAAAAAGCAATAAATATGAAAAATAAGTTATCTAAACATTTCAAGTATGAATCCCTTGGAAATAAACATCACCGGGGGCAACCATTGTGCTCTGCTAATGCTGCTGACAGTTATTAAACCGCATCCTTTTTACCTCAAGGATACAAAGCGGAGCCCAAAAAAGCCACGCAATTTTCCGTACGCTCTGGAACACTGCTGGCTCTCCCATCGTCACCCTGAGCATGTAACAGCATCAACAAACAATAAAAACTGATTTTGAAAACGCATGGCTATTTCTCTGGGGTAAAAAAATAAAACTCACACTGTGAATTTCGCTCTTTTTATCATGTCTTTAAAGCATCGTATCAATTCCTTTTCCCAGAGGCGAGATGTCTTTTAGTGATAGCTTCCAGTCGCCGTCTCTCTGCCTCCTCCGCTTTCTTCCTCTCCTCTTTCAACTCCTTGTAACGCCACTTTGGTATTTGCAAAAAATGTCCTCCTCCATCTTTGGCGCTGCTTTTCCTGCGGATCTTTTCAGGCTCGTATGTAGTCGGAGGAGCCTTGGAAACTCGTACTTTCGGGATACGGAACCCGGGTCTGACGCTGCTCCTCCTCAGGATCATGTGCACAGGGAGCAGACTGGTTCTTCTGATGTCGAGCGGGTTGGTAAAGGTAACCAGGCTGGAGCTACGTGGTCTCGGGGTCAGAGCTTGGACTTGGAGACTGGAGCGGCGGTCGGCGGAGTTTTTGGCGACCAGGGTGACGCGGGAGTTTTGGAAGAGTTTGAGGTGCGTGTCTGCGCGATCCGGGTTTATGGTCAGGAGTTCTTTGACCCGCTGCTGACGGATGATCTCTGGTACGGCGTAGCGGCGCTTGCCCACTGCGGGGGGGCTGTCCGGACACACCTGGAGCATGGAGAGAAAAAAAATTATTATTACAAAATCTCGTAATACTTAAATTATATATGTTTACTTTTTGAGATCGTGTGTGGCATTGAAGTCAGGGGCGTTATAGCTTTGAGTATATTCAACGTCCAAGCTCTGAAACGCCATCGCTCCCCCCGTTCTGATGTTTAATCAGGGGGGTGACCTCTTGCACTATGGGGGACTGTCATTGGCCAAGTCTCAATGAGCTCCCTCCAAATGTAGATTAAACCCATTTAACTTATTATTAGTGAGATTAATTCTTCAAAACGCGTTCAGATTCTAAGGGGACACTGCATGTCGTCAGGGCTGACACTCTCCCCCTGTGGCGTTTGCACGTACTCCAGTTTACTCCAGTTCGTAAAAATCCTTCCGCTAATGTTGACCAAGCCTAGCTCAAGATCTGGAGATGGATCCTGGACATGGACTTTTACCTGTTTATTTGATTGGGACGATGCGTATGAGCGTATCTGCAGCACACACACCAGACAGCGAACACACGTGGCGTTGTAGTCAGGGGCGGCGCTACACATTTTTGGTTTTGGAGGAGCTAAAGGTTGGGGCTAAGGTCTTCAATGTGGGTGCTCACTTAACATGGAGCGTGTCTCAAACAGGTTTAAATGGAGTTAACCCCTGTAGTGATTTATAAAAGCTAATATAGAATTCTTTTGTGTCAGTTTGAACAACATTTTTAGTCAAGATTGGATGTCCTATGAAAATCGGAAACCTTCCCCTGGCGTTGCCCCTGACTGTAATGTACTTAAGCTTAAAAGTCCACTGTGCAACTTTTCTGGTGGAGGATCTGCCACCTGCTTGTCTCCAGATGTTAATGGTTTTCTTGGAATGTTCCACAGTAAGGCATTTAACTTATCTATCTCCATGGAGACAAGAATGTTTTATCACCAGGCGAAGTTAAAGGTCACTGAGGTTTTATTCACGCGTGTTTGATTAACCCTTTATTATTATTATTATTTAGTTCTGTAGAGATTGGCAGTTCTGAAATTATCCAAATGATTCGAGTGAAGGTGACACAGTGGAGCACTTCCTGTATTACCACATGACATCACAAGGTGGAACAGAGTGTTTTCTGTTTGAGAGAACTCCAAAAAATCCAGGGTTTGTGTGTTAAACATGTGAGAATAAAACAAAACATAACCCCAGGTCTGTCTGTGACGAGGAAATACCATTATAACGAAGATCAGAAAACAGCGTAATATGGGCCATTTAAAGAATAAATAAATAAAATAAAAGGTAGATAAATACTATTCCAGGAAAAGTTATTAACATCTCCAGGCAACAGACCCCCACCAGAAAAGTCATACAGAGCAATAATGGACATGTACATAGACATTACACCAGATGCCCTTCCAAAAGCAATTTTTTCCATTTATCGCCAAACTATTATGGATTTCTTTATTGTTGTTACCTTTGTTTGCATCATCGCTGTTCTTTTCTGCTGCCCAAACAAATGATCTTTGTGGGAACAATGCAGTTTTCTGAATCTTAAAAACGGAGTTTTTGAAATCATAGGATTATTCATATCTGTATATTTCATCATATGAGCAGCAGTAACGATGTTTTGGAGAGTCAGAGAGGATGGGGCAGATTTGCTTTTGTTTGCAAATTGCAGCGTTGGTAATCTTGTGTGACAAACCTGCTTAACAGATAATACCGGTATTAATTATATCTTGTAATTACTGAGAGTCGACGAGTTTGCTGATTAAACGCGGAAGATACGGTAAATCTGAAATGATCCTAATAAGGTTATAATCCCAGAACACATTCTCACATTACTGCAACCGAATGTGAGCAACAAAAGCCCATAATTACCGGCGAGAGATAGATTATACTGATGAACAAAAAGGGACGATATGAAGAAACAAACCATCTTGTAGTTTGTATCTGTATCATAGACTGTGTAAAGAAGTGGACTAAGTGAGTGTGACGTCACCCACAGCGTTCGGCTCCAGTTAAATGAAGCTCATCGAGGCTGGAGCAGTTACAGAGGCGAATTTCGAGTCAAGTTCTATATTTGGAATTCCGACCGTGAGTATCATAGCAACCAAAGAGCCAATCCGGAGCGAGGCTGGGTTAGCAGGGAGCGGGCGCTTAGCAACACTGTCAATCAAACCTGTTGCTAACGCTAGCGGGAGCGACCTCAGGGAAAGAAGGCGCCTGATTTGTCTGTTATCAATGTTCATATCTTTATTTACGGACACAACACCGAGATAAAAACACCAGGATCATGTAGAGGGTTAATACGAACATTTTAAGACCAAAATGACGAGGCTCACAGCAGCGGTTACAGAGAGAGGGGCCACAGTTTTCTAATGTAAAGTGAATTGGAGCCAGAGTCGATGGAGCTGGAAGCGCGCCCATGATGGACCGCGGCGGCTAGCGGGTTAGCTATGTCCCTTCATATATACAGTCTATGATCTGCATGAGAGCGGGTTAGTATGTCCCTTCATATATACAGTCTATGATCTGCATGAGCACGTACTGTATGGCAGGCCACGGCGATGAAGGGGCTCCTCATGGCCGTGGTCACAGACACCATGTGGTCGATCACGCCCTCGTCGTTGGGGTTGGTGACGTTGGAGATGTTGAACACGTTTCTCACCGTGTCGGAGATGCGCTTCAGACAGCCGCGCGGCTCCAGGGCTTTGGCCACTAGGGGAGCCAGAGGGGGCCACTCCAGACTGGAAGACGAGGTAGAGTTTAATAGGGATACAAGTGTTTTATAATCGAAGAAGCTACTCAGCGGTTACTCCCTGTGGTCAAACCAAACATGACAAATTTACTATTTTTGAGATCTGAATAGAGGCGATGGTGACTCCGGTGATTGGTCTGCGTTTGATTCCAGGTATAACCAACGGTGGGTTAAGTGTCTTGCCCAAGGACGCAACGACACCATTCATCTGTGGGAGCTGGAATCACACCGCCAACCTGTGGGTCAGTGGATCTGACCGCTCAACCAATGATGTTTATGTCGAGAGGATTCAAACCGCCAACCTTCAGATCAGTGGACAAACACTTTAAGTTTGACTATGGTGATTACTGATGGTGGGAAAAGGCCACTGGCGCAGAATGGACGGCTTGTGTTTATTAGTCAGCCCCAGGGCAGCGGTGGCTACAGTAGTTGTGTAAAGTGACTCTGAGTGTCCAAAAAGGCAATATATTAATAGTATTACCGTTATCTAAGCAAGCTAATCTTTACTGGCAGTGAGATTAACCTACTATTTTGTTCTTAAAGTGATCTATTTTTACACTATAATACAAGAACTAAAGCCCCAGGAGAAAACATATAACTTCAACACCTAAAGACCCCCTCTGGTTTTCAAACATTTTAGCTTTGAGATAAAAACTTACTTCCTTAACTTTTCCATCACAGCCAGTACCGAACTTTACCACAATAATCTAGTGTACCAGAGAGTCCAATAACAGAACCTTGTCAAAGTTCAAAGTTCACCTGTACGTGTCTTTGTACTGCAGTGGACACGACCTCTCCATCAGACGTGTCATCACCCAGGCTGTCTCATATCGACCCGTGAACAGAGCCCACTCCCGGGCGCTCAGGTTTCGCCCAAAGTCTCTAGCGTCCAAAGAAGCTCCTGCTCGGTAAGAATTGGGAAGAATGGACCAACACACACAAGCAGGTTTGATCAAGTTTTATATAAATTTTGTTTCTATAGTTTCTTTTTACCTGCTAACATGAGCGCGCGCACACAGTCCACTCTGCCCTGCATAGCGGCCTTCATGAGGGCAGTGAAACCGTGGCAGTTCCTCCGCTCGATGTCCAGACCGCTGTAGTAATTCAGTAGGTAGTTAGTGATTGTTATGTGACCTGCAACACAGAAAGGAGAAAAACTTCATTTGCCCATTTATTTACCCAAATTTGCATGTTACCTTATTCATTTTCGATTTTCTATTGCAAAAATAGGGGTGGGATTTAATACGTTTTCTTCTTCCCACTCCTTTTCGAGCTTAAATAAGAAAAAATATGTGAAATGTGCGTTAAGTGAACTGGATACATGTGTTCATTAATCTGCTCGAAATAAATAAATGACGTAAAAAAAAAATATATATTGTTTCTACTCAGGTGTCTTGGGTTTGAGAGTGAGTGGGAGTCTCTTACCTGCCTGAGCAGCAGTGATCAGAGCGGTGTTGCCTTCACTGTCCTGCCAGTTGGGGTCGAGATATGGACACTGAGACAGAGCGATGACCACGTCCACAAAGCCCTGATAACAGGCCACCAGCAGCCCGATCTGTGCGCCATGGCAACAGGAGAAGACGGGAGAGGAGAGAAGAGAGAGGGGGAGAAAATATGTTTAGTCAAATGGCTGAAATATTCACAACTAAAGAAAATACGGTAGAACAGACAAACTGTATAGTGACATAATGGCTGGTTTAAATGGTAAATGGTCACATTTTAATATCAAGGAACCGCTCACCCATTCACACATCAGTGTACGCAGACACTGGGGGTGAGGTGGGTTAAGTGTCTTGCCCGAGGACACAAAGACATCATTCATCTGTGGGAGCTGGAATCGTTGAGAACGGGATTCGAACCGCCAACCGTCAGATCAGAGGACGAACGCACCACCAACTGAGCTACTGTCGCTCATTAAAGGTTTGCTAACTTTTCTGGTGGGGGTCTGCCTCAGGACCGGCTCCATGGAATGTTCCACAGTACGGCATTAAACATATGTCTTGCATTTCTTCAATTACACGCTTTTTTACTGAGAGCGCGCTTGCCTCTCCACAGATCTGACCTGTAACTCCGTGCGGCGGCATTGCAGGTTTTCATGGAGATACACAAGTTTATTGCCATAACACTGAAACATTCCAGACCAGGAAATAACGTTTCCATGGAGACACTGCCCCAGAAAAGTGACACAGAGCACATTTAAGGTTGTACTGCACTAATGAGTTCCTCAGAAATGCCCTCAAAAGATTCATATGGCAGATGTAAACTGGGATCAAAACAAAATATAAACACATCCTGAAACTGTTATTACAAAAATATAACTCGATAGCAGAGTTTTCACACAGTTTTAACTTTTGCAAAATTAATACAGAAGAAATATTTGCGGTAGAGCTACACTTTGATCCCGCGGGAGAAGACGACTTTCAGAATGTCCCTGGATAAATATGTTTTTGCTGTTTCCAGACAAAACAAATCTTTTACACGTGTTCTTCCTCCTGTCTGCCGCCGTGTGCCTGTCGTATGCAGCGTCCTCAGGTGGGACAGGTGTCTTTCATGTCTGTGGGAACGCTGCATAAACGTTAGTCTGGAAAACGCCTGTAAAAGTCAGGCATTTTCCGGAAGGTGAGATCCGAGGCGGCCAAGTCAAACAAGCTCACCGCTGGGAAGAACCGAGAGCACCAACACGGAAACTAAATCCGCTCCTAAAATCTAAAATATACAAAATAAATATTGTTATTATGAGTTGATACACAGTTTGTTTGTGTAGTGCTGGGATAAGGATGCAATGTTTTTACAAGCTCTGAATAATGAAATGGCAGCTTTGTTGTAGCCCCTGCTGCGAGTTCTTAATTAAAGCCAAGTGCTGGGAAAGTCAAGTGAGTCGATTTACAGGCAGACAACTCTGTGCAAGCGTCAATACAGAATAATATGGAACTATGAAGCTATAGCCGCACATTTTTATTCTATTTATCTTTATTTATACAGGGAGACCCAGTGAGACCACACAGACTCTCTTTTTCATGGGCGCCTTGTTCAAAATACAGAAAAAATACCAAAAAAAACTAACAAAACATATAAGTACCATATTTTCCGGACTAAAAAACATATATAAGTCACCCTGGACTATAAGTCGCATTTTTTGGGGAAAATTATTTTACAAAGTCCGAGACCAAGAACAGACATTTTATCTTTAAATGCAAGTTATAATAAAAACAATAAAATAGAGAACAACAGGCTGAATAGCAGCACACCACGCTAACGTAACACATTTATATTTATTCAGCTACATGAAGCATAGACAACGAACTGAACACGTGTCTGGTGTGTTAACGTAAGATATTAACAGTTAATCAGACTAAAGCATAAAAAAACAAGCTAACACATTTACCAAACTCTCGATCTCACTCCAAATCACTAAATCCATTGAATTCTTCATCCTCGGTGTCGCTTCTGAACAACTCTGCCAACTCCGGAGGTCGATGAAGCGCCGTGTAGTAGATATTTCACATATAAGTCGCATCTGAGTATAAGTCGCACCCCCGGCCAAACTATGAAAAAACGTATAGTCCGGAAAATATGGTATATAAGTACATTTAGCGTTTGAGGCACCAAAAAGTCAATTATGCTGTAAATAAGTAGTGTTCCATCCATACATCCATTTACTTCCGCTTAACCGGGGCTGGGTCGCGGGGGCAGCAGTCTAAGCAGGGACTCCCAGACTTCCCTCACCCCAGACACTTCCTCCAGCTCATCCGGTGTAGTATGTAGTATTGATATAACATAATAAATAAATCAAATATACACATTTTAGTTACTTTTTGTTAATACTGCTATTAATTTGACAAACTGAACGACACAGAAATCTCCACCATATTGAAAATGCTCAGGGCACATCTTGCATACGTCTGCAGCACACACACACACACACACACACACACATACACACACACACACACAAACACACACACACACACACATACACACACACTATTTCCACCACATATACTCTGCACTACATGACTTGACTTGCTTTTTGAGTGACCGTTTCCTCGAACTTCCTGCAAAATGGAATACACGGAATTCATATCAGCCCACACAAAGTTACGCCATCCCCAGAAGCCCTCGCAGCTCGGCAGACCAGCGCTGCCCGTGTGCGAAATGAATCGAGCAGAACAAGTCAGTCCATCAGACCAAACACTGAGGACAGCTCCCGTATAGCTGGAAAAGTTCACTATGGACCAGTGCAGACAAAGAAAGCAACCCAACCCACATTCATACACATTATACGCTCACATACGCTGTGCATTCCAGACGTGGTTCAGATGAGTTATATGAACGTTGCCTGGAGCTTGTCTGGTGCAATGCTGACCTATATTTTTACTCCATGTTTAAAAGTCCTATATTACACAAAACTGACTCTTGTGAGCTTTAAGTCATGTTATAACGCTGTTACCTCCTCAAAAACACACCTGGAGTTGTGTTTTGTTTCATTTACACATGTTTATTATTAGTCTGTCTACATCTCCAAAGCTCAAAATGCTCTGTTCCGCCTTGTGATGTCACGAAGCGGTAGTTTTCAAGCTAACCGCTACCTTTTACCTTTGGTTCAGTAGATATAGAGAATTCCTGGTCTGAAATCATCCAAATGATTCTGGTGAAGGTGTGTGGAGTTTGAAAACACAGTGGAGCACTTCCTGTATTATCACATGACATCACAAGGTGGAACAGAGTGTTTTCAGTTTGAGACAAGAACTCAGGGTTTGTGTGTTAAACAAATGTGAATGTGAACAAAACACAACTCCAGGTCTGTTTGTGACGAGGAAACAACATTATATTATCACATTATCAGAAAATAGCGTAATATGGGCCATTTAATGCTTTGTTTATAGTAAATAAAGACTGCACAGTTAGAGAGTTAGTCCGAGTTAGATTTTGATTACAGCTATTGCAACTAATAACACAGCAGCGTAGCGTAACATACAGGGACTTGAACGTGAAGAGGGTCACAAATCTCTCCAAACAGCAATCTACTTGGGCCAGAAGACCTGACCCTCTCGACGAGCTCCTCTGAGGGTGAAAGAATCGAAATAACCACGGCTCAACAAGTCGCGAGTAATCAGGGGGCATCTTCAGAGCCGAGTGTTTGTGCGCTCACCTCCGGGGCCGGGCTTTGAGGACGGGGCAAAAGCAAACACACAATATGCGACCCAAGTGTTACATCACAAACATAAGTCTTTTGTTTAACATTTCTAGCGGAGGTGTGTCTCCATGGTGACGTTATTGCTTTGCCTGGAGTGTTCCGCAGTATGACATTAAACCTGGGTATCTTGCGTCTTTTCAAGTGCAGGTGTTTTAGTCGTTAAAGAAAACAATGAAAAGATGCACGTGTGAGCGGCGTCCCCTCTCCGCAGATCTGACCTGTGGCTTGACCTGGAAGCGCTAATGTCATACTGCGGAACATTCCTGGCAAAGCAACAAAAGTAAGTAGCGTTTGGATCATTCTTCACTATAAGCACGTCTCTTACACAAAACAATACTCTTTTGTTTTGTTTCCCGTTTCTTCATGTCACATTTCTACCAGAAGTTTCACCTTGTTTCCATGGTGACGTTATTGCTTTACCTGGAGTGTTCCGCAGTGTGGCATTAAACTTGGCTCTCTTGCGTTTTTCAAGTGCAGGTGTTTTAGTCGTTAAGGAAAGAAAACAATGAAAAGATGCACGTGTGAGCGGCGTCCCCTCTCCGCAGATCTGACCTGTGGCTTGACCTGGATGCGCTAATGATACTGCGGAACATTCCTGGCAAAGTAATAAAAGTAGGTAGCGTTTGGATCTTTCTTCACTATAAGCGCATCTTTTATACAAAATAATACTGTGTTATGCTGATGTCTGACCCTGTGGCAATGGCAACATGACACATCTGTATAATGACTCTGAAGATTAACAGTGATTTATGCATGAACTCGTTTTGAACTCAAGCTCGCCTCCGAGGGACAGTTGGAGTTTTGACAGTGTTATAGTTTTACCAAAATATTCCTTAAACAAACTATTTCTCTTCATAAAAATGTGCATGCGTTTGTCTCTTGCCGTATCTTTTCACATTACATGACCTCTATGTACGGCTTTGATTTATGGTAAACGGTACGATTTGTTTTACACAGCGCTTTTCCACTTTCAAGACGCTCAAAACGCTTTACATCGTCACCCGTTCACACACACGCTCACCGTCAGCGTTCGTCTGTGGGAGCTGGAATTGATCGGACGTCGAGAGCGGGATTCGAACCGCCAACTTTCGGATCAGAGGATGAACACTCTACCGTCTGACATATTTGTGTAATCACTCAGTCGTCCGGGTCTGATCCATAACAAAAGAAAAATAAAATCAAATCTGTCAACTGGACAAATCGTTGTGGGAGTGAAGATGTTTTGCTGCTCGTCCAAGCCGCTTCTTCAGTTGTGGTCAGATCACTGCTGGACACTGCCTTATATCTACGCTGAAACTCAAAAAACATATTGTTTACAGTTTCTATTTGTAGGCTATAGGTCTATTGTGCTACCCTACGTGTGCACTGTGCCTGTGTCCTACATAGTATAGTCATTCAAGCCCCTAATGAGTGATTTCACACCTATTAACATCCTTTCTAGCCCTATCGCCGAGCCCTATCTACCAACTGAGCTACGTCGGCCGTGAATGAATGAACTATATTTAAACTTGTGATAGTTGACAGGCAGGTGGCGTGTCTCAAGCGCAAGACCTCTGTGGCTCGTTCCAGAAGGTTCACAGGCTTTTTACTATCGAGTTTATGTTGCACTTCCAGCACACTCACATAACATAATAAACAGACATCCACTCGCACACATTACATGTAATCTGGACTCCATCCACACCTCAGAATAGAAAGGCTTACGCTCGCAGATTAGTAACTGTGTGTCTTTAGTTAATGTGGGAGAGCTACACATAATTAGACCTATGGCTTTAGCCTGTGAAGTTCTCCCACAGACACAATAGACTCCACTGATTCACTTCAATGCATTGTGTAAGTTTGAGTCTTTAAGCACAGACTGAAAATAGACTGAAGCTGTACTGTGTTGTCAGCAGGAGCTTTATCGTCTTCGGGTTCTGAGACAATGCTCTTAGCGCCGACGGGGCCAGAAGGCTTTGTGTAAGTTGGTTTAAGAGGTCAGTATTAACAAACTTAACCCAGAGAAGAAAGAAGTGGAGAGGCTATTGTTGTATTAAATATGGACAAGATATAAAGCATGGTATATAGTAAAAGTATATCATTTTAGCTGTGGAGAGCACTTTTCCTTTTCCCTTTTTCCAGACAGTTTTAATGAGATTTTTGGTCATTTTTTGATTCAATAAACAATTGAAGAGACAGAACAAATGGTTTAATATTCTTAATATAAATGTCCAACCCTGGTCTATGCTAGCAGCATATTTAAAAACAACTTTTGAATACTTCTGCGTCACATCACAGACTGTATATATAATTGGACAAAGCTAATGCGCTAACCACTGCGTTACAAACAGGAAGTGAGCATGAGCACGTTTTCGGCTGCATCAACTCTGGGTTCAATTCACTTTCTATTGAAAAACTGTGGCCCCTCTCTCTGTAACTGCTGCTGTCACTCGTCATTTTGGTCTTAAAATGTTCGTATTAACCC
>KN469664.1:0-14282 GCA_000787095.1 Periophthalmodon schlosseri
TATTCTTCTTTGAAGCTAAAATACCATGATGCTGTTTCAAGTCTCTCACTGTGATTCATCACAGTTTCAATCAGCGTTTCCAATCAGCCACCCCCATTGTCAAAGGAACAATGTAACACACAAGCTCCTTGTGAGCCACGCGGCATATCTAATACATTGCTAAATGGATTAGTTTCTTCATGGCAGTTTCGAACCTCCAATCGGTTTATGCCAGCATAAAATATTCTTTATATTCCTTCATCTTCTAATTCATCTTCAAATCTGCTCTTTTGAATGAACTCAAGCTACATGATGGTATCTTGATAAGCAGATTTACCATAACATACAGTACCCTTTTGCCCAGGCAATACACGCAGGAATAAACATTATTTGCCTGTGTTGTGTTTACCAATGAGATTCTTGTATAAACAGTAGAGAAATATGTTTTATGCAGTTTGGTGATAAAAAAACACGTAGCAATTGATTGCATAAACATCTGAAAATAATCTTGCAAAACTCTCTTTTTCAGGGGCAGTGGAAAAGAGTTCTAAGCATGGAGCAGAGGACAAGACTCAGAATATTATTATGGCAATGAAGGAACGCATGAAGATTCGGGAAAAGAACCGTCCTGAGGTGTTTGAAGTCATCCAGGAAATGTTCCAGGTTTCTAAAGAGGACTTCTCCACTCATCTGAAGACTGCCAAGCAGGCTGTGCTGGACGGCACCTCCAAGTGGTCTGCCAAGATCAGCATTATAGGTTTGACTCATGTGTTTAGTCACTCACTGACATTCTTATCAGCAAAGATTGACTGAAAGATTCATATGATTATTCAAGTGGTCACAATTATTTTTGCTTTCACTCCAGCAACATTAATTACAGTAGTATTATTTTAACCACTGGATCCTGATTCTATTTTACAAGAAATGGCAAACATGATTACATAAGATACATACTGCATTTGGTTACTTTATGAACACTATGGATATGACTATGATCTGAGGCTTAGAAGCCTTTTGCTGTAAGCTGTTATTCCAACATTACCTTTATTTCACATATTATTTTAGAATCCGGGGCAGGCTTCCAAATTTTTCTAATTATGCCTGCCTGTAGAACGGCATTGTATATTTAACAACCTTTCAATGCCTTTCTCCAAAAGATATATTCTGAAATGTATGCCTTGCAGCAATAGTAGATTGTGGCTTTGATGTAATGTTATTTTCATGCAATACAATCTAAAATAATGGATACACAAGAGGTAGCAGATTTTATTTTTTTAATTGGTCAAATACACAAAAAAATCTGACATACAAAATATAACTGTAGGTATGTTTTTTATGACCAAGGTCAAGAGCAAAGCATGTAACCTCCAGCCCATCCGGTACATGGATCTATGTGTGTGGTAAATGTGCCAGGCTGAGTTCAGTTATTGCCCACTTTGCATTTCTGACGGCATCAATCAATAGACTGGCGAGAGACAAGAATTTGAGAACAGGGGAAATGCCGCTGCAACGAAAAAAAGAGAAAAGCAAGAAGAACGGAAAAAGGGAATAGAATGACATGAGAAATACCCAGGGTTGCCTCTGTGAATCACCTAGAGGTTTTATTGAAAGTCCAATTTTGGATTTATTGAGCAGTCATATTTTTATCATCATTTGAGAAAACAATAGGCCTCACATGGCACTGGCTGTGAGTTGTTCTAATTTTAAGAACTGTGCCATTAGAAGGAAAGGCAGCAGATGCAACACAAATATAAATAAATCTATTGAGCAAATCTGATAAAAGCCTCAAGCATTTTAATAGAAGGGCTGACCCACTGCCACCTTCCAGCTGTCATATTTTTAGATTCCCAAATGTTGTTTTTGTCAACTAGGCTCATAGATTGTGATTGGGTGAGGAGAACCAAATACATGGAAATAATACTAATCTTTAGTTTTCATTAATTCAATAACTGTCTTAAGGTTAGACCATATAGCAATATAAAATACAATAGTAATGATGTTATTGACCTCAAATTGAACCCAATGGTATATTGCTCTACTTCATTTGTATTTGCTATCTCCATTGATCAAGAAATATCATTGGGATGGAACAGTATGGTCATGATCAATATCGAAACCCTTTGACCTACTCTCATCATTGCTGTCTCACACCATTTTATTTTGAACATTCTTTGAGCAAACAGTCCATGCTCCTCCTGCCCACCAGCTTCTGTCTGCATCGAGCTGGGGGTTATATATGTACTTTGAATAATTTAGACCGCCACTTATGCATATTTAATATCCCAGTGTCCTTTTCCCTTTTATGGCAGTGAAATACTACTGCCTTTCTGCACCTCCAGCCCATGTGCTGACGGGAGATTCTCAATCACTGATCTTCTTTGTTGATATGTGAAGATTGCTTTGCTGTTTGAGTTGAAAAAAGCACTTAGGATACCTACAGAATTGATCAGAATGCAGATTTTCCTACACTATAGTTTCAGTGAACACCTTACTCTTGGCAAGAAACTCTGGCTGTAATACAAAGCTATGAGTAAAAATACAGACAGTGACACAGTTGTGAATATTAAGAGTAAAGTAGATTATTCTGCAACAGATGGGGGTTGGCTCAAGTTTGACAATGTATAAAAACGTACATTTTTATGTTATACATTTTTCATCTACTTGAATATTTATGTTCTCTTTTCTAGTCATGAGTGCCCAAGGACTCCAGGCCAAGGATAAAACTGGTTCAAGTGACCCTTATGTAACAGTCCAAGTGGGTAAGACCAAGCGCCGGACCAAGACTATTTTTGGAAACCTCAATCCTGTCTGGGATGAAAAGTTTTACTTGTAAGTGATACATTTTGTTGTCTTTTGAATTGCATCTGGTATGATCTCATTTGAACAAAACATGTTTTTATAAGTTTAATGCTGATAGTGTCACATCAATGGAAAACAGGTTTTGTGAAACTGTTATGAACTTAAGTATTACCTTAAAGTCAGCAGAAAAGCTATCGCTCTCACCGTGCCATTACTTACACTCCTTCCCTGTAAAAGCAAAATCGGTCTTGATTTGTATAATTCTCATTTTGAAATCAGTCTGAAATATATTTTTTAATAAATCATTTATTTGAGTAATTTTTAGCGTTTCTTAGGCCTTGACTCAATGTTTCTGCATGCAGGAGCAGCTAAAGACATACCTGTAATGAGACTCCAGCAGTGGCTCTAATAAAAATCTTTCCCATTACTACAGGGATGTAGATTAATAGAGCAATACATTAGTGTGTGCTTGGCAGAAAGAGAGTCCTAGACAAGTGCAGCAGGCTGCGTCTCTCTTAAAAAGGATTTGTAGGGGGAAAAAAACTGCATGCGCTGTTTCACTGATTGTTGCATAAAGATGTAATTAGGACAAAACCTAATCTGTCGTTTTTAATTTCAGAACCAATCTGACCCTCATCTCCAACTAAGTGTTGATAGCTATGCTCAATTTAACAGTTTTGCTACTGTAATTTAAAAAAAAAAAGATTGATTTAAATAAGGCAGACAAAATGATGTATAGAGGGCTCTATGGGTGAGGCACACAGAAAATTCAAAAAGAAAATCAATAAATGTTGAAAGTATTGGAAGAAATTCACTATATTAATCTTGTGGCTTAATGTCCTGTCGCTGACCCCAATCACACCAGAGATTTGATTAGACCAACACTTGTTAATGCCTTTATGCCGACAGAATTAGAATCCAAAACATTATATATATATCTATGTAATCTCAGTGATCGAATTGTCATCCATTTGATAAAGGGTTAAGAATCGTTGTTGTCAGAATAGTTTCTGCTTGAATTGTTCTTCTTGCTGTCATTCCGCTCCACTGAATTCCCCGAAACCTGATGAGCTGTCATTGAATGTGCTCCTGCCATTGCTCATGTCTTAGCGTTTCTGTTTTGACTTGGGTGTAATCATCTTCCAAATCACAGTGAATGCCACAACGCCACAGACCGCATCAAGGTGCGAGTTTGGGATGAGGATGACGACATCAAGTCACGGGTCAAACAGCATTTCAAGAGGGAGTCGGATGATTTCTTGGGCCAAACCATCATCGAGGTCCGCACTCTGAGTGGAGAGATGGACGTTTGGTATAATTTGGGTATGAACAACTTCTGCCTCCCAACACTACAACTGGATGGTTTTTACTTTTTAGTTTAACAAAACCTTGCATCAGTTTTTTTATTGTGGTCATTGGTCAGGCAGCAATTCAGCTGAAGTCGCCCATCATGACTTGCCATTTGTGGTTCTGTTTCAGTGCTTGATATAGGGCCTAGCTAGCTGGTGTCATGCCACATAAAGGTGAATGGAAACATACAGGCAGCACCACATCTGCTGAGTACAATGACCGGCCAATGCTGTCTTTGCTTGCCTCTCGAGCTAAAATAAGGCAATTTGTGATAATAGGGACCACTACTCTCTGCTGCTGTTGCTGAGCCTTTTTAAACCTCTTCAATGAATGTTTAAACAGGACTTTACTGATGTGGGTGTCCTCCCTCCACCTACTCCACTCTTCACGCCACTTCACATCCTCTTGAACTGTGGCCTTTATCCTTTTGTTGCGCTAGTGTCATGGATCATTTTGAATCATTATATTTCACATTTGTTTCTTTTGACTGATTGTTGAGAGCTATAGTCTAACGTGGCCATGCAATTTATTACACAGCAGAACCACAATGGCAGTTTAAAAGCCATTATCTCTGAAAGGTGGTGCCTGCAATTAGACCTGTTGAAATCTATACATCAATTCACTTTAATATAGGCCAATATCACAACTGCAGCACTTCCTAATGAGATACAGTGCAAGGTAATATACTTTCCCCAACAGGCCCTCTATTAGTGAGAAGCATTACTCAAGAAGACTGAAATAAACACACAAATAGTTACAATGTATAGAATTTATTATCCACCTGAATTATAAGGAACTTGACCCCTCTCACAGTATATTATTTTTAGTAGAGATAGGTAGCACTTTCCTTTATAGTACTGTAACAGCATGCGAATAAGTTTGAAGTAGCTTGTTATCTAAAATTCTAATTAATATTTACCTGCCAGATACATATAAAAATTGACAAATATTTATCTGACTTGGTCCTGATTTGAGCTCATTGTAGCCCTGATGTTGACCTGGTTTGATTCTGTTCTGGTTCTGGTCTATTCTAAGTTTAAGTCCAGGTTTAGTTCCAGTTAAGTGCTAATTTTGATGTGGTGTGTGTGCACACCAGGAAACATGATTAGACTTTTCTTGGTATAGTGTGGAACAGAGCAATAAGGTGCAAGTCAATGTAGAATTAATTATTTGACAATATGATATTTTAAATTCCTTCCTTTATGTTGTAGATAAAAGGACTGACAAGTCTGCCGTCTCTGGGGCCATCCGACTGAAGATCAGTGTTGAAATGAAGGGGGAGGAGAACGTGGCTCCACCTCACGGCCAGTACACCTGTCTACATGAGGTAAGCATCATCATGTGAAGCACTGCTTCATTCTAACACCACGCCCAGTTACAGATGGACAGGGCCATAATCTTCACTTTGCAGGTGAAGGCCCATAGACAGAAACATCTCTTTCATTACTTGTTGTGACAGAGTGCTTCATCACCTCACCCACTCACTTTTATCTCTCCCATGCCACTCACAGAACCTGTTCCACTACCTGACGGAGGTGAAGAACGGCGGCGTGGTCAAGATCCCGCAGGTGAAAGGGGACGAGGCGTGGAAGGTCTACTTTGACGACGTGTCCCAGGAGATAGTGGATGAGTTCGCCATGAGATACGGAGTGGAGTCCATCTATCAGGCTATGACGTTAGTACCACCCTGATCTATGGCCTTTTGCCTCACCCATATGTCACTGTCTCATTGGGCAGAGTGGAGGAGAAGGGAGGAGAGCAGGGAGCAGGAGGAGGCCTAGTAAAGATGTCTTCTCAGCAGATTCCCAGCTCGGAGGACTATTGAACTTCTCTTGAGTTTGATTGATTAATCGCTGGTCCTGTGGAAAAACTTCTAACCTGCAATGGTCATATTGATCATGGGTGGACATAAACACTTCTGCTTTGCTTTCCTCTTCGTCCGGTTGATCTTTCATGACCATTTGCTGCCATAAATATCTCAAGTCTCAGTTTCTTCTACATGTAATCCCATAAAAAGGATGGGATCAAATCACAACACCCCCATGTCTTAAGTGACCATATGGAAAGAAAATAATGTCACTGGAATAAGATATGTAGATAATGATGCCCTAAACTCTAGAACACACGCAGCAATTGGTCTATTATTTTTCATTATTCAAATATTTATTAGAGTTTTTTTTCACATTAAATATGACAATAACAACAGTGAGGCACATTTAAACATTTAGACAGTTCTAGACATATACAAACAAAAACTGTCCCGTTGCTCAGTTATCTTTACATTCGCCCTCCCCAACAGTTCCTTACTCACAATTGGTATATTATTATGCCCAACAGAAATAATCAAATTGTGACCATTGCAGAAGTAATTTGAGACCTGTACTTTACCATACTATTCCAATCAAATTGGGTTTCATTGAACAACTCACAGCTTTTACCATTTGCTATACATTTTCACAATACCATAGAAACAATAATTCAAACATCTGCAGACACTGCAGCCTCTAAAGTGATACTGCTTTTTGACGTCATAATGGAAATCTGAAACCAAGTCTGGTGAGAGCCTCTACAGTGGTTGATTCGTTTTGAGTTGCTAGGTGACAGACTATAGTTTTAGCAAGAATGTGAATTGTGGCATATTGAAGGCAGACAAGTCATTTAAGTACACATAAGTGAAGCAATGTCCTTATTACTGGCTTTCTCTGGTGGAGTTGCCGCGTCAGGCTTCCAATCTAGTCTCCCCTCAGTGTTTTTTTTTTTTTTTCATTTTGGCGCTTATTATGCCTCATCAGGAATTTATGAAAGCCTTTACCTTTCCGCTTTCTTCATCATCGAAACTACACTTCCAGTCACTCCTGCTATGATGGCTGCATAAATCACGGCACGTAGAAACCCTCGCATTCTCACTGGTGCCCTAACACACCACTCCTTATTCGCATTTCATCTTGCCAGCTAGGCCACAAAATTATATGGGAGTTTAGGGCACAGTAGTTTTCCTGGTCTCATAAAAATAAAGACATGGCAACACCAGCACGACTGATGTCTCCCTCTTGAAAACGGACTCAGGAGATCGAGCTTTAAACGCACCAGGGGAATTTAGTGAAAGCCATCGTCACTCTGCCCGCATCACTTGCTCGCCTAACCCCAAGTACTCCCGGGTAATTTGGAGGCTGAAAGCAGAGTAATTAAATAGGCCTCCTGATGAGCCGCATGTGGTGGTGTGTCTGTGTAAAATTGTGTGCTGGACCCGGCAGCGTGGATAGGAGTAAAACTGCAATCATTACTCCCCCAAACTGCGCTGTCTCTAATACATTCACTTTATGTAGCGGAGAACCCCTTGTAATCATACTGCGTTTAGACCATAAAAGCTTGAAAGAAAAAAGTTAGTCTAGTCGTATAAAACAAAAATTAAATTGTTACTTCCAATATGTCTGCATTGGCTTACCTCAAATTGATTAAAACATTTCCATCAATCTCCAATTCACTACAAAATATGTAAATTACCCCGCCCTTTTGCTTCTTTTTGGTATTATTCATAATCTTTTCATCACAAAGCAAAAATATTTAGAATCCCAAGTAATCCATCTTTCTACACTTAAAACTATAAATCGACCCAGATTTTGTCAGAGTGGGAGGCAAACTGACAAGCCTCATACATAGTGCACATTTGTTATATATATACGGAGGCAGAGGAAATAGACGAAAGTGCTTTTTAAATATATCCAGATGGAGCTAGCGGCCGCTCTTGATGTGCACCATAAATAATGATGTAGGTGGTATTACGATTGGTAACCACTGGTGTAAAGTGTGATAGCGACATATGTTCTTTATTTCCAACTGAGATTCTAGTTTAAACCAGATCCCAAAACAGTAAGACATGCCTGTCTTCCTCTGGTCCTTATAATGCAATTATAAAGTATATTAGCCTTTTATAAAGCATTGAGGATTCACAATTAGAGTTGCTTGCTCTGCTTTCTGTAGCCTTCTATCTCTCAAGCTATAGGTTATCTAGAGCTTATTTACTACTTGATAGCTTTGATTTATTGTTATTACATGAGCAAGCGGCAAGCAGTCAGGTACTTTTGCAGTAACTCTTCCAGCAGGAGTAATTGTTTGGAACATTAAAATATGTTCTCCTCTTCAGCAGTCTCTGTGGTTACAGTGAAGAAATACTGTACTGCAGTGTGCCGACTAAACTTGTTTTTGCTGCAGACATTTCCAGCTAAATATACTTTTCTTTTTGCACCAACTCCTGGATTCTTTTACACACTGAGTGTTTTTGTTTATTTTGGTTTTATGGTGCCATTTGTTTATTTAAATGTTGGCCCCATCTTATATATTACACCATAAATGCTAACAGCTGCTTGTTTCATTCACAGGCATTTTTCCTGTCTGTCTGCCAAATACATGTGTCCCGGTGTGCCAGCAGTGATGAGCAACCTGCTTGCAAATATAAACGCCTACTTCGCCCACACCACCACCACAACCACGGCATCTGCTTCAGACAGATTTGCAGCTTCCAACTTCGGGGTAAGTGCACCGATTTATAGCTCCTGTAGAACTCAAAAGCAGCAGTATATAGTCCTGGGTCAAAGTGTTCCCTTCCTTGCCTTAACCTGTGATCCCCTGAAAGCCTTCAGGCAAACAGAAAATTATAGTTCACAAACACCTAAAGCACAGTCTGATGCTGAACCACCATCACATCTGTGCCCCTGAATGATTTAAAGAGGCGGATACTTTGCAGTGTTAAAATACAAACTGTTAACTGTTTTAACGTCTTTAGTGCCACATGCAGCATTTGTACTGCTTTATATTGTTTATAGGCTGCAAAGTAGGGACAAGACACATTTATCACAAGAAGAGATGAAGCATAAGATTTTGATATTAAATTGTGCAGATCCGATGACAGTTTTGACCTCACATTGTTTCATTTTATATTATATTTTTCTGTCATTTAATTTGCAGCTTCTCAAAACGTAACTCTTCAAATCTTTAACCTAGAACAGATCAGAAGATCATCTTCCACATGTGTGCACAATGTTGTGGTAATTTCATCTTGCGATATTTTGTGCTCTTGTCTCCCTAATGGTAAACATAATGAAATCAAAATTGAAATGAATAACTGTAAGAGATTCTCTGTTGTGATCTAGATAATGCTGTTAATATGTGCTCATGTTTTTCATTGGCTCACTTGACATAACATGCCTTTTGTTAACAGCGAGAGAAGTTTGTCAAATTGCTGGACCAGCTACATAACTCTCTGCGGATTGACCTGTCCAAATATCGGGTAGGTGTGATGATTTTTTTTTAATGTTCTGTCACATGTTTTTCAATGTAGCGAATAATTTATTCTGAGATGAATATGCCCTTTCCCAGGTGTTTATTATCATTTCATTATAAAAAACGGATGCAGCTTAGCAACTGGTTCCTTACTGCTCTGTCAGACCCAATTTAGAAACATGGTGTTAATGCCAGTTTTCTGATGAATATTTGTTTTCTCTATTTCTTGATCTAATTGGCGTGTAAATTGTGCTGAAGTGAATATTTTAGGATATAGGGCTATAGATGAAAGTTACCCTGCACTATGCTAAGATATTGATGCTCTGTCTTAGTTAATAGTTTAGAAACATTAACCTCTTAACATGGCATCTGATATTGATTGATTCCTCTGTATGTGCTACCAATACAATCATCTGATATCTAAGAAAGTGGTTTGTATGGGCTAAGAAGGTTTGAAATATCAAGCGTTGTCTGTAGAATAGAGCATATTTTCTATATCATTGTGCAATTGCTCGAAGATGTGTTAGTTCAGTTAAAGAACAATACTAAGCTTGTTTCAAGGTATATCATTCCATAAAAAAATTACTTATGAAAGATAATTTAATTTTTGGTCCTGGTTTGAGCCCACGTTAGTTCTGCATGTTGATGATCTAGTCCTGAATTAGTTCTGGTCAGGTTTTTGTCCCAGTTTTGATGTGGTGTGTTGGTTCAAGTCTATTTAGAGTAGGGCCAATGAAGGTATGTGCTTTGGTTATTCAGAAGTCTCAATAGATCTACAAGCAAATAAATAGACACTACACTACACCCAGCCGAGCATACAACTCAGAGCCATAGAGGGACTATCAAAATATATTCTAATTTTAACGGAGGGAACACTTACCCCAGAATCCTCATGATTTAGTCCATTTGAGTGCTGAATCTTTATCTTTCCTGTTACCACACAGGCCTAATGCTGTGGCGTTTTCTTCTCTGCGTGTTTAACAATGCTCTATGACAATGGCTGTGTAATGTTGTAATCCTCTCTCAAATCACCTCCACTTTCAAGCCTATTTGTAGAACCAGCTCATTTGCTTCATGGTGATTTATGGCTTATTTTCTGGAGATGTTTGGAGATTGTAGACATTTGTTCGTGGATTTAATTGTTCAGTAACTTGATAATAACTTGCGTTTGCTATAAAAACTCTATAATAATGTTAATACGGTTGAATTTTGCTACAAATGAAAGCAGACAATGAATCGCAATTCTAGTATTCAAGTATTCCAATATTTTGTACTAAACAGTATATAAATGATGTAAGTTAGAGTGCAGTCAGATTCATTGTACTACTGCTGGGGAACTGTTTATAACTTTCAATGAATATCTTTATAAACTATTATTATTTATATGTTTTATAGAAGTTGAATGGACCACACTCATTTCTCCAAAGGGATTAATTCTGCATTTTATATACCATGTAAAAACTGCATCTCTTATTTGTGGCAGAGTTTAACAAACCCAGACTCAGGTGTAGCCCTACTAGCGTCACTTGTCCCCTGCATGCTCCGCACACTGAACGCTTGCTGAACGATGACCCTGCAGCCTTAACGTAGCACTATGGGCGACGTGTCAGTGAGCTGATTGTGTGGCTTCTCCTTGTTCTTCTTCGGTGCTCACCATGTGAAGCCACATGTGATTACAAGACACCCCTGATAGGAGCAGATCCCGCTGTCTGTCTACAAAGGAAAAACAAGTGGTATCGAAGGCCATTGCAGCGATAACAATAGAGGCAGAAAGACCATGGACTTGAAGGGACTAGGAGTCACAGGCAGTGTGGAGAGGATGAAGAGGATTTAAGGAAAGACAACGGGGAGGGGGCAGGAGAGAGAGATTGGAATTAGGACAAACAAAAGGAAAATGAATCAAAAAAAGTATAAGGGAGGGCTCAGAAGGCAGCAATCCTTTCTTCCAGATTAATTGACAAATGACATTTGAATACTGCTTATTACATGCAAACTAACATTTGTGCATAATCTCTAAACCGGTTTAATCCCACGATAATCGAAAAAGAAAACATCATATCAGAATCTGGTATTTACGTAAAAAAAAAACATACAACAGAGAGATTTCTTCAGCTTTTTCTTAGAAAAGCTTGTAAGGATATTTGCAAGCGCATTAAGGATGCCCTATCAGGACTTGTAATAATGAAAGTAGTCAGCAGATAATGATCCGTGTCTGTGCACATTAATTACAGAATCAATGGGCTTTAGTTGAAACTTGGGAGTAACCACTGCTTTTCTCTTAATCTATACCCTTAACCACCGTCGAAGTCAAGTGCTGGGTACTGGGAGATGAACTTTATTCTGCCTATGCTTCATTTACCTCCCCAACTGTTGAGGAAGTAACTACATTATAGAAAGTTTTGCACCACAATTTTTAAGACCAAAAGTTGGAACAAGTTAAAATTATTGGCCGGGACCTTTATTCACTCCGGTACTTTTGTTCTACAATGTAAGAGACACCGACTTGTATTGTTTCTGTAAAGGAACTTATATGCTTACTATTGGGAAATAGGAGCATTCCCTCTATTGGAGTTGTGCATAAACTGTTGACAAACAGCATAAAAGTCAAATGTACAAACAAGTACACACTCACCACCCACCACACAAAAAGTGCAAATAGGTGGATATGTGTACATATTTTAAATGTGGTTTTCTTGTTAGCCTTTGCACCAAGTACTTTGGGAAATCTCTGGCTAAATCATGCTTTATATTGCTGTGCAGTGATGAGGTGTCTGCTGAAAGCAGTCAGGGAAAATCTCATCGGCTTCACCTGCCAGCTCTGGCCTGCTGCTCTCTTGTCAAGCCTGCCACAGACCACTGCCTCTCATGCAAGCACACACACAAGCACACAGCTACTCCCTCCTTCAGTGTCTCCCTCTCATGGGCTGCTCTGCCACTATCAGATGGTAATAAGATTCTGATCTGGCCAGGGCAAGCGTCCACCGTATGGATTTTCCCATAATGACATTCGGATGGAAGATTGAGTTTGCTTTTGTAAAACACAGGCCTTGGATCAGCACAGAGAGATCTGCCATTATGCATTTTGCCTCATATGCGTTTCTTCCAGTTAAACTTTACTCCAACAGACTTGATGCATGGTGACACCTTGCCTCACTCACTTGTCTATGCTGTGTCTTGTGCAGGAGATTTGGGCTACTGGCTGACTTTGGACACTTAACATGCCTAGTTTGGTTGTAATGTCATTTGTTTATTTACGGTGTGGGTTTGACATTTGTAATTTCATGCAGCCTTTTTGTAATTTTTTTGCAGCCTTTGTGTTTGTTAATGTGTTGAACTGTGTGGGCCACCGTACTTACAAATATTTTTTTTTCCAGTAAGCACCCTTGTTGCCTGTTCACTATTCTTCTAAAAAGTGTGCACTTTTATAGCTTCCAGAAAAATGTTACCTCATGCACCTGGTGCTCGCTCTTCCTGTCCTGTACTACGTCACTTATGTAATACATTGTATTGTGTAAATAAAGATTTTCTTTTAATAAGAAAATGCAAAAGAAAAACACAACAGCTGTGTGACTTTTAAACAGATAATCTTGGGTCTCCAAGGGATACAGCACTCATCTGTAATGCCTTGAAGGGCTTCTCCTTATTTCTTTGGGGAATTGGCACAAAGCTGCAGTTGTATGGGTGCAAGTTCTTGTGATAATCTCTAAACCGGTTTAATCCCATGATAATCCTTTCAAATTTAAAATAGACAAAGCAAAAATAAAAGCTCAAGAGGCACGTATATCAACTGGAAGTCAAAGATCTGATGGCAAAGGTATAGCTGTTTTTCAACAAAAAATAATGCACAAAGTTCTGTTTTGTACAAAGTAGGTTTTCATACACTACAAAAACATGGTCCAAACAACTTGTCCCAGGCTGAATAATTTTACAAGGGCATTATTTCAAGTGAAAGTGAAAGTTTAGCACCGCTAAAATGTTCAGAATAAGATCTCAAGATAGTTGCATCTAAATCCTCGCTTCAAAAAGAAAATGTAGACTGCATCGGCATAAAAACTAGGCCTAACCGGCTCATCAGAATGCCACTGTGTTATCCAATCATTTAATGGAATTTATTGAAAGTAGTGCACACTGTGTGTTTTCCTACTTTTAGAGAGGCCTTGCTGTTTTAGTATGCTTCTTAGCCCCTGTGCTATAAATTTGTCTCTTAACTCTTTGTCTTTTTGGTTTTTGCTGTTTTTCAAGACAAAATCCTTAAAGCTTTACTTTAGGTGAAGTTTTCTTCCCTTGTGACTGGGTAAAACAGACACTGACTTAAATAGAAAACATTTTTTTTTTTTTTACTAAGGATGCCTTCTCCTTTCCCTCACACACTCCCCTTATGGCTCAGTCACAGAGATGTCTGTCTCACAGGAAGCAGCTCGTAAAGGGAGTGTAAAGTGGGCATGAATTGTGATGAAATCAAAATTGTAAATTTAACCCACACTCCTGTTGTGTTGGCACTTCCAGTTAAACGAAAATCCCATTCATCTCAATTGACAACTAGAAATCTAACAAAAAGTCTATAGCGCTATCTCATATCATATAAAGTTGGTTGATTTGTGTAAATAGTTCATTGTTCATGCATTTGTATCAAGTCAATAATACACCCTTTTCCTGGGTGGCATGAAAACAGCTTTGTAGTCTGTAAAACATATCTGCTGTTGAGCTCAGCAGCCCTAAGCAAAATCATATAGCTGAAATGATAATGCCGGCGCCTGTGGCAACTTCCAGAATAAAAACAGGGTCTAAGAAAATATTTTTTGTTGTGTTGACCACTCTTATGCAAGTGTACACACACTCCTTAACGCGTCGCTCAGACTGCACCCAGCTTCATG
>KN469664.1:14353-35971 GCA_000787095.1 Periophthalmodon schlosseri
TGCAGTTATGGTCCCCACCTTTGAAGCTGCACGCATGAGACATCATGTTCACGCGTTAACTATTCATTTATTAAGAGAAAAGGCTGCGGTGGGTTCCGGCATTTAGCAAAAACAGAGTCCCAGTGGAAAGAACCAGAGCGCCACGGCACCTCTGCTGGCACCATAGGACAGCAGTCTGTGCTTTCTGTTAGAAGGCACAGCAGAGGGGTATCATGGTCAAAGATGTTTTATTCTGCTTCTGAAAGGAGTTTTCCCATGGTTCTTCTGTCATTTTGGTCCCAGTTTGAATGATGGCAACTGAACCTGAGATTAAACTCTATGGTCATCTGTGTCTGGTTTTGAACTTAAATACTGAACAAAAGTGTTTCCCTTGTATAAACAATTACAGGTATTTGGTTTGCTAGTTGACACTATTCACTCATGTAGAAATAACCCTGGGTTCAGATGGTAATTCTGAGCCAAAAAAGATTCCAAAGGCCATCACTAAAGTTATTATTAATTCCACCATGACCTGAAATTACATGTAAATGTCTTGATTAGAAATTAGTTAATCCTCTCACCTTCTCACACAAGTGACACCTGCATAAAGTAGGTATAATCAGAAAATATAATGTTATTGCCAACTTAGAGTGAAGATATTGCCTTAGTAACTTTTCTCATAAAAAGTTGTTTGGTCAACTTCAAAGCCCTGCAATATGTTGTGCTTCATCTTGTTGTGAGCCTTAATCTGAGGAAAAGTCCTGTCTATGATTGGGTTGTGGAGCCTGAAGGCTGCTGCTGGGAAGATTTTCTTTTTTTTTTTTCTTTTTTTTTTACTTGAATCTCCTGTGTGCATTTATTGACAAGCCAAAGCAGGAACAGAAAGACAAGCAAAATTTTATTACAGCATAGTGAGGGAGGGGAGTGGGCTGGTCCATGGGCCAGTGATGGCGTGGCTCTGGGCTGTCAGGCTTTATATGCACTCGGTCACACTTCTGTGCACTGCCTGATGACTTCATGGCCCTGAAATAGAGGCTTTCATCAAGAGAGACCTCCCCTGTCCACTAAACGATTAGGCAGACAGTCATTTCCTTATGATTGCTGGCCTTTGCTTTCTAATCAATTTCAATATTTTGACTTATGGACTGTGATTTGGTGGGTGAGCGATGCTTTGGGACACCCTGTTTTGATGATTTCTTTCTATTTTGTCTTCCCAGGACAACTTCCCAGCAGGAAACCCAGAGCGACTCCAAGATCTCAAGTCCACTGTCGATCTTCTAACTAGCATCACATTTTTCAGGATGAAGGTAACACAAACAGTATTTGAAATGTTGACCTTTGTAAATATCCCAGATGAAGTTTGACTTCTAACGTTTATTGCGGTGCTGCTTTGCCCTTGCCAAAGTGACACAGAGCACTGGTCATGGCCATAAAACCTCCCGCCATTCAATTAATAACATAAACTGTAATTGATTTTAGCCACATTTCATCTAGAGGAAATCAATCGAAACACATACTGCCTGAAAACCTTTCACTCTTTAGCCCCCAAAAAGATTTACTGTGTATTTTCCACCCTTTTCCAATAACAGAGTGAAGTAATGAAATACACTTATGTATATTGACCATTTTAGAGAATGCCTGTGCTTAAAAGGCTTTCAGCTCCCTCCTGCAACAGTTTGTCTAGTTGTCTAGTGCTTTATGAAAAGCAGCTCTCCACTGGTACGAGTGAAGGTGTAGGGCCAAGGCACTGAGGCATAGCTAAAATGGCAGCTGTGAGCTAAGGAATGAAAACTGTCAGTTTAGGTTAGCAAAGCCTTCAGTCTGTGTCTTGGTCATTCTCAGCCTTAGCATGTATAAGCAGTGGAGTTAGTGTGCCACAATGCATACATGGCACAGCTGAAAGTCAATCTCGGAGTCTGTCGGTCAGAATATCCATAATACAACTGAACAAGTCGCACTTCACTAACAAGGTATGGACATCGGTGAACAGGTTTTTATTTTATTTCAAAAGCATTCTATATTTATGAGAGTTATACAGATTTGTGGAGTAAGGCCTGAGCTGTAAGGAACAGGTTCTGAATTAAAACATTTTAAAAAAGGCATACGTCCCGATATAACTCAATTATTGTCAACTTCGTCAGACACACAAAAACACAGTTTGATTATTTACAAACCAACTACATTTTTTACTTCTATCTATGTTGTTAGAAGGGTGATTTACTATTGTGTCCAATGGTATATCTGAAAACTTAAATTGTAATTTTGTACTTTTATGATCATTTGAATTATTATCTCCATTATCTCCCAAAAATATTGTTTTTTTATTTTAATGTTATAAAATACATTTATGTAAATAATTAACACAAAGAGGCTGTAGATTTCAATGCCCTTTATTACTTTAACTGCATAAACTGAATTTCAAAGGTCAAGTTTCTTTAAAAAAAATGACAAAAACCTGACAGTGCTGACAAAAATGTGTGAACTCTGCTAAAAACTGAACAAATATGTTTTAATCCAGATGAAAACAGATGCTACATGTTTTACACTAACCATGACCATTCTGATATTGGTGATTTCACATATTTTACTTTGTATTAGAAGTGTCACAGCATGATTGGTCTGTAGCAGGCTCAGAATATAAGTGACAACTGACAATGCTATTTCAAGAGATGAAAAATGTAATAATCTATTCTATTATACATTTTTGTCGGGTTGTCAACTCCACTTTGTCAACTCCATCAGCCTAAAATGTCAACTTTCTCACAAATTCAACAAATGTTATTTATGATATATGAATATATATTGTGTGTAACATAAACTGTAAAATGGCAATTTAACTTATTTCCACATTTAGAAGCTACATGTCAGTGACCAGTCAACTCCAACAGACGTGAAACCTGACGGAGTTGACGGCTGATAGAGTTGACAAGAATACATTTTTTTCCCTTATAAAACATAGATGACACACTGCAGATAGTTTCTTGGAACACCATTTGATGACCTCCCTCAAGGTATAGACTCACTCCAGTACAGTTTGAATAAATGTATCATACTGGAATGACGGAGTTGACACTTTCCAACTGTGATGGCTGAAATTTTGACAGTGTCTACACTTATGTCAAAATTATTCAAAAATGTCCAAAAATATTTTCAAATAAATATCTCCAGTATACAGACATCCCTAAGATTTAACCAAGGGTATTTCAATTATGAGATTCCAATTATTAGAATACCCAACATACAAAGTCCATAGTATTTAGATGATCAATATACAGTACCGATCGAAATCCCAACAACAAGTTTTGTATTTTATCCCTGGTGTCCATCTCTGATGCTCCAAAATACACAAAACTGATCAACTGATTGTATTTCCTGGTTTAAACACATCAATATGACATAATTTGCCACATATAAACTAATGCAGTCCCTAGCATGACGGAAATAATCTGTGTTAAGCATTAAACATATCTGTGGCCATAATGTTGGTCTTATATATATCTTGGTGTCTCACTGCACTACTTGAGTAACCTTGAAAGCCTGGTAAAACTGAATCTTGTATGTGTTTATGCAGGTACAAGAGCTGCAAAGTCCACCAAGAGCCAGCATGGTTGTGAAAGACTGTGTTAAAGCTTGCCTGGATTCAACATACAAATATATTTTTGATAACTGTCACGAACTGTACAACCAGCTGCTGGACCAGGTAAACCACTTTACCAATTCCCTCTGTTCTTCCTCACCTCAAGCCTTTCAGCTCATTTCATGTTGGCTTTATCCTCTTTGTACTTGACATGAAGAAAAGCACTTAGCCTAAAAGCTTTATGGCTTATGTCATGCAGAATGACCCTTTCGCTTGAAATTGACTGTTCCACTTCTCAAGACTTTGATGTGTAGTCACGTAAAGGAGAGACTTTTCTTCTACCGGCTGCTTTAGATTGGAAGAAAAATAAACTGTTGGAGCTATACAGTAAATGAAAAGATGTGGGCCTCACTTAGTGATATCAAGTGGCATCCCCAGAGTTTGGGTATTCATAGTGTATGGTGCATCATCACAGTGGTGTGCTTAAGCAGGTTTAGCACTACTTTTCCAATATGGGTGTATCATACCAAGTAATGCATTTATGTCGCACAAGACACTTTAGTATTTGTAGTTGCCGCTTGTCTTTGTCTATATTAAGCTTTGTACTAAAAAAACATTGCTCATGTTCATGAACTTGCATGTATTCTAGTGCAAGCCTTTAGTGCTACTTTTTATTAGATGATCTACCTACTTTGCTGATCAGCCATTAAAATAGTCACAAAGACACAATGCGTATTGAGCTAAATGTTTATTTAGTGACTATTCATTTGAAAATGAAGTCCAAACTAATTTTACTGTCAGCCGCACTTCTTCATTCTGTCACGTCTTTCTCCTACACCACCTTCAGCGTGTCATAAAGCTGACATGATGGTTGCCCTTTCAGTTTTAGGGTGTTCTCTATATATGTGTGCAACAATGCTGGGAATATATAAATCCAGTGTGGTGTGGCTAGAAATCAATAGGCTATATATTGTGGGTGACATTTACTAGGCAGTAACAATTTACACTGTGTCTATTGGGAAGTTTGCATGGCGGTATTCCTGGTGGCCATAACACAAGCTGCACTTTTGTGAAAGAGACTGAGACAGTGACGCTATAATGAATTGTTTTGTGGAGGTTATTATGACAGAATAACACAGAATCTAATGTGATTCTATTCTCTGCTTACAAAAAGTGGCCAAGTTATACATCTAACACACACAGTAATAGTAACATACACTGTATAACTTAATGAAATAAATGTCAAGTTAATTATAAAACTAATTGGTGTTTTCAGATGCTAGAGCAGGATGAAGCTCCAGATGTCCTTACTGATAACATAGTATTTCCATTAGAAATATCCAAAAGGAAAATTCACAAATTATTAATTTTATTTGTGTTATGTTGTTATCTGAAACTCCCTAAGGTTGCTTAATTAAACAATTCATCATTGAGAATACCTTTAGGGTTACTGATCACAGGATGTGCATACAGAAAGTGGGTATAGTTTATTCCATTTTGCTTTTCGATACTGTATTTTTATTACTGTCTTTTATTGTTTTAATACCTTAGCCCTCACACATTTAATTCAAGTGCTGTACTTTTGATTGAAAAGAGTTGTAGAAAATACGTAGCACTTTCATTTGCCATAAAAGTGCTGTGTTGTAATGTAATGTAAACATTTTGCCCAAATTAATGTTTTGATGTGCTTTGAATCTCACCTGAGTAAACCACTGCTACCAAGAGGCAGCACCGCCTGATTATTTTACGCTTTCTTACCCAAAGAAAATGGTCTTCACGCTACAGAAGATAATGTCTTTTTAGGTTATAATAGGGTGCAATCTACTCAAATGTTGAATTATAGGCCTGCTTTGTCTAAATAGCCTAAGGGGTTGTAAGCAATTACCAAGGCCTTGAGATAGACACATGCACTAATTATACCATCATCTAACGCACTTTCTCCGTGAATTCCCTCACATTTCTGCACAAGGACACAAACTGGACCCTTTTGCTGTTAGAATAGATTTTTTTCACATACACTGACAAGCTCAAGATTCAGCATATGTGGTGTATGAGGTAGCTGTTAACAGTGAGTGAACAAGGATGACACACCATGGTCAAACAGCCGGTGAAATATTGTGTAGCAGCCTAACACAACAACAAAGTCTGTGCTTCTGGCTTCAATGAGAAATAACTGTGGGCGATGCAGGAGGATAAGGTACAATTTCTTAAATCTTGGCAGAAAAGGGATTTGAAAGACATTGCATGGAAGAAATTGTGAAAATGCTTGTGTAGAATTAAAACACTGATGCTCTGCCAGTGTATGGCGTTTAATGTTCACGCTTATTTTCCTCCAACAGTAAATATGCATTCAAAACCCTATGATTTGTTATTCAAAGTAAGATTAACGGCTGGTTTGCTTCAAGTTTGCGTCCTACATACTCCTCAATGCAAGTGCTACAGTTCTAGATTAGCTTCACCCCCTGAAAGATTGGAGAATTTCTCTACATATATTAGAATATATAAAAAGTAAAAAGGGGGTGTCACGGGCACATCACATCGCATCATCCTTTACCTCTGCATAGTCCTTTTTATTTGTTCAGAAATCTGTACTTATGATTGGTTGCCTGTCTTCTTTGTCCTGCCCTGGTTGGTCCTTGTTTCTCGCTGTATGCTGATTGGTCTGCCCTCCTAAGCCCCAAACAATCGCTCTCATCCACCTGCAGCTAGTAAAATCAATGCCCTCCTGCTAGTCTGAGCAGGCGGGACTGTATGTGAAAGGCCTTCCACGGTTACGCTCTGCCTGCTAATCACTTGTTTAGCCTTAGTTCTCTGACTTCATGTTTTTGACCCTAGTAACTCATTTAGCATGTGACTTGGATGTCTGTGTACATTTGCGTTTGCGTGTACTTTTGCCATGTGACTTGGATACATTTTGCTCTAGTCTTAACCGTGAACACTAGCAGTCACATTTCATTTTCAATAGGTTGTAGGACCTTCATTTTATTTTGAATTCCATATGTTGTTATAGAAGTTCACACATTGTTCTATTGTTGTGGTCCTCCTGGTTCCTACTTTATAGTTTATAGAATGTGCCGGCAAAATTAGTTACAGGAGCTATGCCTGACTTTTTTTTTTGTCTTAAAACCATGAAAAACAGTTCATTTTAAACGCTTTGCAATGGTCCAAAGCTATTCCTCGCATCTTATACATTCCTAGCATCTTAATTATTCACCTCAATGAGTTTATAAGTGCTTTTCTCAACTTTCAGGGTCCAGGGTGGAGTTTTGCAGTCACGGTAAAGCTAACAACAACTAGCATGCAAATGTGCACTTCTGGATTATCTGAGAACAAAACACTTTATAATTACATGCAGACAGCGGACATATGTGGACCTCAAGAGCTTTTTATACTATATATCTGTAGTTGGGCAAGACAAACTTTCCTCAAATACTAGGGAAAATATCAAGTACAGGGCCTTTAATTTTAACTACACTGTCCAGGATGTAACCACTATTATTACGAAGAAGCCCCCACACCACCCATACAATCAGATGAGTGGGTTAATGATACAGTTGGAGATTTCTTTAGCAGATTAATTATCAAATTTACACTTGGTGGCTTTGTTGACTGCATGTAGTTAGATTGCCCTTCATTCCCTTGAGTAGTTTAGATATTGGATATGCCAAACAACCACTACAAACTGCAACCCTGGGGGAGTCATATTTTATAGAATTAGTGCCCACACCACCTTGTGCGCAGCAGGCACCCATACTGTAGAGTGCTCTTTATTTAGGATGAGGAGCACATCCTATTGAGAGCAAAGCCCATGAGTGTGTTGTTGACTGTAAAAGGATGCCAGACTACTTAATCACCTTTAACAATGTGTTTGTTCAGGCTTGAGGGGAATACAAATGAGCACAGGGAGTCAGCATTAGCTTTTATTGCTAGTACAGCACCCATGTCAGTAGGAAAGACACAACCTTCACTGTCCTACTGTATCCCGGCCAGCCACTACATATGCAAATAGGAATCGGCCTCTCTTTACACCAGTAGAATAGCCCACACTAATCTTTGCCATGGACCTAACCCTGGTTTAATGATTAGAGGAATGGAGCACAGAGTTCTATGATCAGCTGTCAGCTTCAGAGCCTGGTAATCTTGTTCCCTTGTGATTAAATTCTGTTCTCCAGGCGACATGAAGTCTGATCACATCAATGCAGCGCTCCACAGACAATTCAATAAGATCTTGAAAATCTAGAGAATATGTATTGGTATGACAGTAGTAGTAAACCATGGACTTGTGTTGTACTGTTTATTTACATTATTTCCCCAGATTTGGGACTCACACAAATACATTGGCTTGTAACCCTGCCATTAGAATTGCCCATATCCACTATATGCATCCTTCTTACAAGGCAGCGGGAATAGCGCTCTTTTGGGAGTCTACTGTCAAACTGTACTCTTTTGTGAATGCAATTTGACGTTGTCAGTGTTTTTCTATCTAATGATACTGATCTGTTAGTGCAGCTGATCTCTGCCCAGCCCTGTGTTGTACTGAAGAACATGTTAGAAGAGAATGGATTGCAGAGACAGACACTTGCTGACAGGAGAAGGATTGGCTTGTGTGGAGAGCACTAATGCTACAGTCAGACAGTGCTTTTAATTTACAACGTCTTGTACCAGGGGATGTCAGCGAGGGGCCTGTTGCACAGTGACACAGAAAAGAGATATCCCAGCTGTTTTGAAACCAGATAGATCTGTATCGCATTGTTTTTGTGCAATAGTGGGTATCAAGTGTAAAACTTGATGGCACACTAGGTCAGACAGCTAATAGAAATGTTATTATGTAAATATTAAACAAATTTATGCTTTGTGTGCACTCACGCAACCAAATTACAGTGTGACTGGTTTGCTGTGGTTTCTTTCGAATTCCTACTACTACTGCTACTGGATCATTAAATAAAGTAGTTTGAATAATTCACTATTCACTATTTCACTTTTTTGTTTTGGTAAAATTAGACTTTTGGTACATTTTTTTTTTTTTATGTGCACTTTACATAGCTACTTTCCACCATTGAAAGGTAAAATGATCAACCTATTTTAAGCCCCAATGAATGAAATGTGAAAGTGAATTTTTACCTATAAGCACTGTGTTCTGCTCTTAGGTTCTGGAGTACTTTCAGCATCCCTCAAACATTTGCATTTGTATGGGCCATTTTGAATTACTGCTGATTGCTGCTACTATGTAATTCTTTAACCGACTGTATTAGCAGGATATTTGCTCTGGTGCTTTCAGTGTAGTTTTTTTTATTGTATTTATTTATTTTTTTTTACCTTGGTTGAGTTCCTGACAGTGCAATCTCAATTTTTCCCACTGTAGAGCCGGAAGCAGGATATTCCCCGTGAGGAGCAGGGACCATCAATCAAGAACCTAGACTTCTGGCCCAAACTGATCACCCTCATGGTGTCTGTGATCGATGAAGACCGTACTGCATACACCCCCGTCATTAACCAGTAAGTTCTCCATCTCTTTTCTTTTAAATTGTTGTTTTGCATATAATTGGAAATACAATTGTAGGTCATTTTTATGCATTCATTTCACACTATGCATAGCAATATGTTTCAATGAAGAAAATAGTTTGTTTCCTGTTGGTGAGATTGGTTTAGTGCATAGTTGCAAATTGGAATGTATTTTTCTTTTATTACGATCACATTGTAGTTATTGTGGCAAATAAAAAAGTATAGTGGTTTCCAGAATAAGGTGGAATTGTTGCTGCATATGGCTTAGATCATTTGGTTCATATAATCAAAATCAAATTATATGACATGAATACAAGTGGCTGCATAAAAGCAAGATGCATTTTCTTGTTTCTGTATCACTCACAAACAAGCATTAGCCTTCTCTGCTCCCGTCTCCCTCCTCTTGCTGATTTACGATGCTTATTAAGGCTCTGTTTATGCCGAGAGCTCTCCCTTCTCCACTGTCTAATGATAGATTTGCAATATTCATGCCCATTTCCAACGCATTCCCTTGGTCAGGTTTGAGAATCACAAAAACTAGTCTTGATATTATTTTTATAAAATCGGGTCCTATAAACATCCCTTTCAATTGTAGTGAAGCCTGAGGATAAAAGGTTAATCTGTAGTGCAAACAATAACAATATAGATACCACTATTTGTTCTAATATAAACATCAACACTTATGTATGTTTTAAAGCCTAAAGTGGCTTTAGAGATTATACACAGAAATAGTTGTCAAATAAAGATAGCAAACCACTATGCAGTGTCTTTATCTAAGGAGTATACATTTTATCAATTGCAAACTCAAAAGAAAAAGCCATGTGCATCACTGTAGTGATCCTTTGAGATGAGAGCCAACTGGCTGTGTAAGGGAGGGCCACCCTGCATAACTTTTCCGTTTGAAAAAGCATCTTTAAAGCAATGCTAAAGGTAAAAAAGGGTTTTTGAGAGTTAGGAACATCTGTATACTATAAAGTTCATCTACCATAGTTCAGTTTACCACAGTGGATGCGCACTTTATGCGACAATTCATTTTCACCTAACCTGCATACAAAGTTTCAAAGGAATATATTTTTGGTTCATGGCTTCAGTGTACTGCCGAGGCGAGTAGGTGAAAACAGCTGAGACTGCCAATAACATGCTTTATGTCTCCCAAAGGGGCAAACAGAACAGTCAGACAGAGATATTTGCTGTTTGAAACAACGCGGTCTCTGGCCAAAAACAAAACATTTCCAGATAAAGTGACCTCTATGTGGCCAAAGCCCTGTCATTTATAAATGTCCTCTAATTACTGTCTGTAGGTACGGATAATTAAACCATTGACACCGCACGCTCAAGCTTTGACTGAAAATCTATAGTCATTCAAAATAGCAGATTACTTGCCAAATAGGTGCCCACCCTCTTGCTCTCCTTAACTGTGCCTTTTGATTGTGTGCTTTTCTGTTACATTGTTGGCATTTCTACTCCAACACAAACATTGGCCTTTTAAATAAAAAAAAAAAAAAAAAAATTACTGTATTGTTAGATTTTGTAGTTCATGCAGTGTCTTCCCGTCATCTGTTTTGTAATGTGTAAAAGTTTAGTATGTGCCAAGCCGTTGACACCGTCGGTCAAGTGTGTCATTGTGTGGAAATGAGTCTGATTGAAACCATTTTCTATCCCTCTAGGTTTCCACAGGAGCTGAACGTGGGCAAGATCAGCTCTGAAATCACGTGGAACCTCTTTGCCTTGGACATGAAGTATGCTATGGAAGGTCAGTGACTGCTGACCAGGCATTAATCCTGGTTTATCCCTGTTGTAAGTGTGTTTCAGAGGCCACTAATGTGTGAAAATTAAAGTAAATATAAATCTCATATATGTGCTCCACTGCCAGGGCGACAGATGTTCCGTTTAAATGTGGGGTTAACTTCTGTCCCCACCCCCACGGTCTTTGATTCACTTCCCTAAAGGCTTTAAATGCCTCTCTCAGTTTACTGAACTAGCTGTTTTGAGGAACGGGGTTAGGGATTATGCTCCATCCAGATTATATATACGATGTGGGCAAATGTACACACAAGTACAAATTGTGTACTGTTTGCCCCTTATAAATATAAAGAATAGAATTTTGCTGCTTCGTTGAGCTCTCCTATGTTGTTGAACAGTACAATTTCCTTTAGCAGTGTGATATAGAGGTCCTAATGATGACAGAAGAGCTAGACATCCTGTAGGTCAGAGGTTTACATCGTGTGCAAAAGGAAAAGTTTCAGGCACCATAGCATCTTATTGGTGATCTATCCTCATTTAAACTGCATATTATACTCTACCTGCTGCTGTCTCTGAAATAAGCCATGCTGGGTTTCTATAGCAACGAGGTATGATCAAGAAACCCCAATGTATAGCACTGGATCCTAGAAAATCACGAGAGCCTATGAAGCGTACATGTACGACTGGACATAAAATCAACTATACTTTTGCATCAGAAAACACATTTTTTCATTGTTTGTGCAAAAGAACTCTTTATTCAGTCAAAGGTTTATTGTCCATTATAGATGTTACTTTTGTGAATTAGAACATTTCCAGCCGAATAAATGGCATTTTGTGCCGTGTGCACTTTATGAAGGCATGTGTATCCGTGTGACCACGTGTTGTGTCAGTGGCTACTGTAGACAGCAGGTCTGTGCTGTAGTGTGCAGTGCATTTGTGTGCGCATGTGATGTGCCTGAGGATGTCTGTGTAACAAAAGGAGATGCTCTGACTCACATACCTCTCTACAGTGCAGCCTCCTGCCTCAAGTGTCAAGAGAAAGTACAAGTGAAAGCCCCAATGCCAGGAGCAGGATGCAACAGTGATGCTACACAAAGGAGCTCTCTGTAATGAAGTAGTGGTCTTTTTATATCTCTTTTCTTATTTAGTACAGCTTTAACTTTATACTTTTAGATACACATAAAACAACCCAAAATGCACTGACAAGATTCCACTATATTATCAGCAGTAACCACAATCAATTGCAGAATTAAAGTCTTGTTCTACTCTTTGTCATATTTGGTTTGTGAGATTATATTGAACCTGTCTCCTGGTGTATGCAGAGTAAGATGACATAGATACTGTACATGGTATATAAGAGTATGGTCTCTCCGATTCAGGGTTGCTGGCTTCACTGTCTGATTTAAAGGAATACAAGTGACCTGTTACATAAGAGGAGTCACAGTGGGATGTTTGACAGACGCCCTGAAGGAGGCGCCAACACTGTCCCGCTTTGTTGCTGTGTTTTGTTTATGTGTAGCTCTGTGTGCTGTGTTCAAGCATGTGCAGAGCTTCTGTGTGGCACGATACAAGTAAAGAACGAATGGAAATGAAAGGGGTGTGTGGTGTGCGTGGTTGAGTGCGTGTGCGGTTACGTGTGCAGTCGCCTTACTTAATGAAGTCTTTGATGCATCCTCTGCTTCCTGCTCGGAGGCCTTTGGTGCCAGTGCTGGTGCAGAAATGGATGCTGCTAATTTTAGCCTCTGTGTGTATATGTGTGAGATGTGGAACGGGAGAAGCCAAACGAGAAAACAGTGAGGAGATGAGAGAGTGAATGAATGACAAAGTGGCATTAACACTCTATTTATTCTGCCATTACCTTTCTCAAACAGGGCATACAGTAGCTGAAACCGATGCAAGTGCTCCTTTGATGGAATATGTGAATACGCAACAATAAATGCACGGCTTGACAAGATGAAAAACTGTGCTTCTACTTTCAGCATTGCAATGAAGTTCTATACTGTGTTTATTCACTATAGGCTGTTTAATGGCTGTGGTCTCTGGAGCATGTCATTAAAGATCCAATGCTTAGGCAGCCCATTATTTCACCTCCACTCTGTTGAAACAGCCTCACTGTACAGAATTCTATAATTGAATTTCAATTAATAATCCTTTGTGATATGTGGGGTTTGTTTGCTCTAAAAGATGTTGTATACGGGGCAGATATGTGTGATTCTAATGATTGTTCCGTACTTATATAGAAAGCGATAAATAAGTCAAAAGGTTTGCCGTAAATTAAAATCTCTGAGAAAAGGTTACAGTGTTTGAATTTGAAGTTACATGTTTTATTTGCTTTCGTATTGCTAAATATTGGGCTTTACTTTGTGATGAGAGGATTAAGTTAATGAACACAATAGCTAAATCATTAGTTAGTCACAAGACGGGCCATGTCCCATAGCATTATGCATTTCACTTGCATCAAGTGGACTTAGCGTCTCTCTGGGTGCGGGTGTTATAGTGGGGTGTGTCACTGGGACCTTGTGATGCAGCTTAAGAACTACCCTTTGACAGAACTGGGTCAGAAGCCAAGATGGAGGAATTGTGTCACTGAGGAATAAAATATCTTGTCTGCCATTTTGGTCCTCTGTCCTTTTGTCTTGGGGAAATCAGTCTAACCACACAAGCTCGTACAGATATTTCCCCTGGATGGTAACTAGAGATTGGGAAGGAAGGAGTGTGGTGAAGAATCATAGTTCATCATCATTCATGCAGCATTTAAATCAATGAAGCAGAGTGAGTGAGTCTCCCATGAGTTTGGCTGCCCCTGTGGGCTTAGTTATACAAGATGACATCCTCACCAGGGACCTTGAGCTCACTTCTCCCTCAAGACAGCTGTTTACCACCAGCATAAGCACTGACGCATTATTATGAGTACAGTATCTGTATTCCAGCCTACCCAAGTATGCATGTTGTATCGGCTGCAACATTTTAGTATGTTTTTGACATGGCATTTAGCACCAAAATAGTTTGTCCAGATGTCAAATGTGTATGGCTTCTTTCCTGCTGGACCATGACACATGTAAGAATTACAGTACTGTAAGTAGAACTTCTTTTTGTATTAAGGAACTCAAAGCAGTATGAAATAAATCACTTTCCTACTGCATTTCAAAACCCTTTAATATCAATATCGGCATTGGTCCTCAATATTTCATATTTGTCTTGTCCCTAAATCACAGACTGTTATATGATCATTATGGCCACAGGTTTTGACCTGAGGGAGACTGTGTTAATGAGACAGTTATGGTTGCTGACAGGTAACCACTGTTTAGAGACCATAAGTGATGAGAACTGCTTAAGCTTAGGCTAAAGAAGACAGGCAGACATAAGATCGATGGAAACCTTTGCTCATGACAGACAGGCCACTCAGTCTTTTGAGAGGACAGTGGCCTTCTTTGGTATTTATTAGTTTAAATAGCCGAGGTTAGTAGAATTGTGGTCACTAGGATGAATCTGACAAAACATGATTAATGGTCCTCATAGGGACACAATTGACAACGGCTGAGGCAAGTTGAAAAAAAAAACCTGTTGCACTTCTTCATAAGTTTAATTCAGTTACATCTTGCTACATCAGGCTCCAAATGTAATTACAATCCAGTATCCCAATAAGTCAATGTGCTTACCACGTATATTCTAGCCAATGGAAAATCGATTATATTCTATACAGTCAGACGTTTTAAAGAGTGAGTCATAAACCTGGAAACTGATTTTATTACAGTTCTTATTTGTCACAGTGGAATATAAAGAAGGTGCCGTTCTACCCCCCTACATAGATTGTTGTTTAGCTGGGAATGAGTTTCGATGGTTTAGCCTCTAGGGGCACCATCCCTGCTGCACAGCCCATTGAATTGAGCCATAGAGAGAGGGCATTATTCAAGAGCATTGATCGGTCTGAATGTTTAGGTGTAGGCTGCTTGTACATACCAGATCAGCGTAACCATGGTGACTTGAGAGTGAGCTAGTATTGTGACACTGTAAAATGGTTAAACTTGAAGTCAGCAAGCTAATCTTTTAATCCCTGAGCTCTGGATTGACAATTTCACTGAGTTGGATGAGACAAACAGACGATCCATGTATTTGTGGGGATTTTCTTTCAATTTTCTATTCTTAATTACTTTGTTCAATAAGTGATTTTTATAAGTTAACGTTATGTAACTTTTGTTGTTTAATGTCAATGCAACTGCAATGTAAAATCCTATAGGATGAAAATCTTTTCATTCTGAGATGCATGCAAGAACAATTGGAGAATTTTCATGAATCCAAGTGACAAAAAGCTTTCTGAGCAATTGCATTATAAATTGCGTTTTATAATCTCAACAATAGTTAAAGAGAAATGTTGTGAAGTACTTAAGAAAATCCTTTTATTTAGGTTAATAAAGCCTTCAAAGGCCCTTTTTCTGAAATAAAGAAATGATTCTGTCAAACCTTATCTTAGCATTTCATTGGAGTGTAACAATTGTGTGTTTCCCAATTCTATATTTAAATCATCTAATTGGAGCTGCAGAATGGATGTAGGCTATTTTGCTCACATTTCAAACAAAAACAAACTCCTGATGTTGCAATCGCACCTGGCTTTTAATCATGTGTTTTTGATATTAGTGAATTAAGATTTAAGTCTTGCCCAAATGTGAAAATTTTGCACAAATAAATTTCCTCATAATACTACTCTACTAATAACTAAATGTTCCTTCAGATAACCTTACAGTCACAGGGAGGAAAGCCCCCTTCATGTGAAGGAGCAGTCTAGCAGAACAGGTCTGTCCCACTAACACCTGCTGAGATGTCCTTTTCCGTCTCCGCTCTGACCTCCATCTGCTGTCTTCTGTTGACTCTAGTGTAACTGTGTGGCTGTGTGTGCCCTGTTTATACAGTATACTGCCAGCTCAGTCCTTTATGACTCAAGACCCGGGGACTGTCTCCACCAATTATTCACATGGACCAAAACTATATGCTGCTTGTTTTACTGTACCTTACTCGATGCTTGCAGTTTTTTTACAGTTTTTACAGCCTGTGCAAGCTAACTGGGGGTAGAGGTTTAAAATATTTGCATTTGAGGCAAACGTATGTCTTTTGTTTTGTATCTTTTACATAGAGCACAACTTTAGGCTGAAATTAAAGCTTAAATAAAGAAAGATTACAGCAATGTATGTTAATTGAAAGAAAATTATTGTTCTTAAACTGTAGATGGGTTTCAATTAACACTAAATAATTTAACAGATGACATATTACATTACAACATTTCATATTTCAAGTGTGTGCGAGTAAACATTATTTCTATAGTCCGCTGATAATTTAAACTTAATTATCAGAGTTAGAAGCACATGATTGCAATTTACAGCTCAATATTATGGAGTCTAATTGTACGTTAGAACCATTTGCCCTCAGTGCTCACTTTAGAATAAAAGGCACTAGAATTGCAATAAACACCCAGGTTCTTATCGTACTAAGTCCCGACGGCTCAGGGCTGTGTGGAGTGGATTAAAAACTCTTTGATGTTGTATGTAAAATCGTACAGAGGAAATGTGTGTGTACATTTTTCAGCTTAACCTTCTGAGTAAAATCCACCTTTTCAGAGTATTTTCCGTTCCTCTTAATCCCATGTTGTTGGACAGGTATGTAGAGCTGTATGACACTGAGAAGGCACTCACACTTTAAGATTGGTTTACCACACTAACGCTGTATTGGCCAAATGCTTTAAGCCTTCATTATAACTTCATATTCTTCTGCTGTATCATCTAATATTGTTTTATGTGAAACCACATGGGCATATTTGAGCCAGATGTAACTGGCATTGTCATTTCACTTCAGTTTAAACAGGCCATTACATCTTTTTGGCTCTTAAAAAACATGCATTCTTAAGTAGAAAAAAGTAATAATGAGTATGACAGAAATGATGATTATCGCTTTAACAGCATAGCTATCATCCTAAAATGGTTTAGTGTAATTGGCTTTCTAATTGCACTCCCTTTCGCTTCCATTTTCAATCTCTTTCAGTCTTCTGCTCCATTGGTTCATATGTTTTCTTCCTTCCCTCGTTCCATCTTCTTACAATGCTCTTACACCCCAGGGCATGCTATGGAAATGTTTAATTGTTCTGAAATGTCTACAGTGAGCTGGACCACATGACTCAGTCTAACAAGTTGACTCAAAACCATTGGTTATTTATTTACGGTTCTTTTCTGCTGCTTTGGTGAGATCTTCTCAAATTTACTTTAACTTTAAACAGTATGTTTTTACCTTCTTACTCAAGTCTGAATGAAATATTTGTGATCTTTTTCATAACTTTCAGACCATTTTGTCCTGCCTGCATCTCTAGTCCAGTTATAATACTTACAGCAGCGGGTCTTTGTTAACCAGCTCATTTGATTTTATGTCTTCTGATTCTCAGAGCATGACAAGCACCGCCTATGCAAAAGTACTGAATACATGAATCTTCACTTCAAAGTCAAATGGTTCTATAATGAGTATGTCCGTGACCTGCCGGCCTTCAAGGGTGTCCCACCCGAATATTCTCTGTAAGTGTCCTTTCATTTTTATTCTTACACTACTATCTTCTTAATTATCACCGTCTTTAGCAGACAAGAGATTGCCAATGTCATCTATTTGTCCTTATGTAAGAACCAAGCTTCAATAAACCTTAATGAGAAGAGTGAGGTAGCAGACAGTGGTGTGAATACCAAGCTACGAGCAAAGTGGCTGGGTCTGATGTTTTTAGACTTTTTTCAACAACCTTTTCTGAAGTCTGTGAATTGATTTCTCAACAAATTAGTATATCATGTAAAATAAAATGATTACAGTAATGGTAATATGGACTTATCACATCACGGGCAGTAGAATAATGACAGCATTATTGTAGGGACAGAGGTGGTGCAAATCACTGTGCAACTAGTTTGTTGCGGCAAGTCATGACAGCAACAAATGTCTGTTCATTAACAACAACATGTGTAGACTAAAGCTATGTAACAAACATGTAGCCTTGGTCTGATCCCTTATGTCACTTTTTCCCTCATCATTCCATGTATTTGTGTGCAGCAATGCAAAGCAGGGCCTATATACATGCAGATAATGCAGGTGGGGAATTCATTGGCTCATCTCATGCCGCCAGTCTATCAGAGTAATGAGTCCCCATCCCCCGTTCCAGCTCTGTCACTCACCATCTCCATCAGGATTGCTTTGTCCAGGCCCATACACATCATACAAACACTCACATACTCTGTGTTTTTTTGCATTCTCCACTTCACTTTTGCCACGCCCACATTATTTATTGGCTTTGCCTTCCACAGAGACGCCCTCAGGCAGGGTACAAAACAGCTGCGAGGGGACGTTTGTTGCTTTGAGGACAAGCTCAGGGACTATATTAAACAAGAAAATGGGAAAGTGAAACAGACAGAATGGAATTATTATTCTACCAACAAATGTACTTCCTTACTCTACTCATCTGTCCCTGGCACGGTGTGTCCTCTGCTGTCCTCTGTCTGCCTCCAATCTGTCGGCAAACGGAAACCTGATCTAAAAGCCTTGGCTCAAACCACACTTCCATGGCTTTTTCTTCTTCTCCCAAACATTTGAAATTGGACTCATTAAACTTACATTATGGACTCGTCTTTTGTAAGATAATATTGAATCAATGATAAAATTGTACCTAGCTTAATTAACTTATTTTTATTTCAGCTGGTTCGAGCCATTTGTAATTCAGTGGTTGGATGAGAATGAGGACGTTGCCATGGATTTCCTGAACGGTGCACTGGAAAGGGACAAGAAAGATGGGGTGAGCTCAACACTTAATTATTCCCTAAAATATCCTACTTATATTTACTCAACACAGCCACTTCAGGTTGTTTTACTGCTGTACAAGGGTAACCTGTAAAAAAGGAAGTGCTCCTCTTGAGAAACACAGTTTTAGGATAGAGAAATGTAGCACAGCCAAACACATCCCCAGCCCGGGGACAGTGACAGGAATATCAATTTGGGCATAAACAAGAAGGAAAACATCAGAGCAGTAAAAGCCACTTACGCTTCATGACAAGTTATTTGCATAGGCTTACACTACAACAGATACAGAAATAATTTACAATCACAATAATCGTACAACCTTTAACTGAAATAAAATGTAATATGTCATTAGATTAGAATATTAATGTTGAATCTTTGGAAATTCAGTTTTCAGTGTAAGCTCTCTACAACACTTAAATTTATCATTTAATGCTGGTATAGTTCAAAATCAAAGCAAATCAGTGATTGCCTGATTTAGAAATGTAATAGGTTATCAAAAATGTATGATTCATTGATATCCTCTCAGTAGTGTTTGTCCTCCCAGTGATGTTAAAATGACTTGATTAACTTCTCCTCTCACTGCTCCTTAATGTGTATAATTAAATAGAGCTCCAAGGGTCTATTAACAGCGTCTGTCTATCAATGTCATTAGGACTGGATATATTCACAAGTGGACTCCATGTTCCCTTCATTGATGAAGGCCTGTTATTAGTGCTGTTCACTCAGCAGGTTCCTCAATATTCAAAGCTATTGTTGCCCTCCAGTTTTAGTGGCATACATTGTTTACAATTGTAAACCATTAAATATGGTTTTATTTTGTTTTCTCTACAGTTCCAGCAGACGTCAGAGCACGCTCTGTTTTCCTGTTCAGTGGTGGATGTATTCACTCAACTCAACCAGAGCTTTGAGATTATCAAGAAGCTGGAGTGTCCAAACCCACAGGCTCTGGCTCATTTCATGTGCCGCTTTGCGAAGGTCAGGTTCTTTAAATAGTCCTTGAGGGACCAATAAGTCAGTAGTTAAAGATGTTAGCATTGATCTTGCATACATGCATTATTTGCTCTGGTTGATACTTACTTTCCAACTCATTAGGAACTGCTCAAACTCTGACTTCAGCAAAGACTTCTTTTGTCTTTGTGTTGTTTTTTGTCCCTGTTTGGTTACAAATGATGAGCAAAGTTTGTTCTTTAATATCTAACATCTATAATAAACCATTCTAAAAACAGAAGTAATTAAAGTAGCAATGAAATATGATGCTCTATTCCTACCATGAAAACTGAGTTATTCATTAAACAGGAGTATAAACTTTCAGAATAAACTACCATATATTTCAGCATTTATGTCTCCAGTGTACTGTATGTATGTTATGCAAGATATATGCTACTTTATGTTTAAGTAAGAGAGGAGTTTCAGATGTAGGTGGTAGTGCATCGTGTCATTCCATAAAGGTTGACAGGCAGATGAATACAGTTACATAGAGACACGAAACTCTGGACTGGATTGTAATGTTTTTATTTGGCAATATGGCCTGTAGTGAATCAGAAAGTAGGTTGAACAATATCTGAAGATGGTGAAGAATGTTCAAGAAAAGAAAGGAATGACAATTATACATAAAAAAGCAGAATAGGGTGAATGAATGGTGTTCAAGAAGATGCACTTTTGATGATAATTTGAAAATGGAGAGAGTGTGGATGGTCAGGTGGGTGAGATTTACAGAGGAAGGGGGAAGAGTGACTGGTCCCATGGAAGACACTGCTGGCTGGAGTTATGGACAGGAGGTTGGCAGATGAGGAGCGTAGTGATAGGACGGTGTGTAGGATGGTGTGTAGGCAGGAGAAGATTAGTCAGATATGGAGGTTCGAGATTTTGGAGAGCTTTGAAATGTAATTCACAGTTTTTTTAATTCATTTTAATCGATTAATATAGTTTCTCCAAAAGGATAAAGGGCATGTACAAGGATGGTAAGAAAGACATTATAGATGCAAAAGAGATTAGTAAAAAGTAGACATAGAACTGCACAAAGTTCCAGCTTCTTTATAATTCTGGTGAATGGCAGACTGACAGATGATGTTAGACAGGAATCTCCGGGGGCTATGATCTTTGGGGATGTGTGATAAGAATGGTACCTAACAGTCATATTCAGCTTGTTTGACAACCAAAAAAATATTTTCTTGATAACAAACTGCCAACTAGTTACTACTGCCAACTAGTTATTCAGTTACTTACTGAGTTATAGGTGAAAACAAATAATATGGTATACATTGTATTGTATGTTTCTTTTTTACAGACTATCAACAAAGTTCTTCTGCAGTATGCTGCAATCATATCCAAGGACTTTCACTTGTATTTAGCTAAAGAGAATGTGGTAAGTGCCCACACACAAAGTTTGTCTGTATAACTTTTGTTGCAAACATGGCAGCTATTGTGTAATGTGTGTGTTGTTGGCATGGTAACATTTAGTAAGAGGTTCAGTCAAGTCTATTCTATACTGAGCCCCTGTGATTCACACAGAATAGTGTCTCTATTAACCCTCTGCAATTATTCATCACGCCGCATGCAGCTGATTGGGAAAAGTCATTGGTATTTTCAAGGCTCTCTGTCCATTGTTTAATGTGACGGATGACTACACACTAAGCCTTGTGCATGGCCTAATTACAGCACCGGTCTCAGAAGTAAAGGAATGAGAGATAAAGAAGGCACAGCACTGGAGGCAGATGTTTCTCCACTCTGCTGACAGGCTCATTACAACTGTCCGGGAGAAAACAAGAAATGTCCTGTCCTCCTGCAGACATCTGATGGAAAGTGGAATTACACTCAGATGGCACTGTGCACTGGCACAATCACATTGAGCCTTAAGGCTCATTTGACAGTCGCTTACATAATCTGATTAAACAAGAAATACATCCTTTAGTTTTACAATGTTTGTGCAATTGGGTTAATAGTGTTCTAGGTATGTATGTTAAGTTGTGCTAATGTATAATTACATTTTCTTGCCAATATTACAAAAA
>KN469664.1:36004-63056 GCA_000787095.1 Periophthalmodon schlosseri
TTCCTGCTGCTTGTTAATTTCGTTTTCATTTTTTCACAAGTAAAACATATTGTTCTCTTTTGTTTAGAAGAAGAAGAAGAAATTTGACTAGTATATAAAACGGAATCTTATATTGCATTTCAGATCTTTATGCAAGCTGCTCCTGAAAGGAAACTCTCCATCTTAGTAGGGAGTTGAAAGCCACCAATCATCTCATTCACTTTGGGGCAAATAATCTTCTATTATAAGCATCATAATTTACAATGTTGAAATGTGACGCTTGGGGTACATAATTTAGTTTGCATTAGGAAACTTCTTGAAAAAGTTGAAAAATTAGCCATGACCTCCATAGAACCCAAAGTGATTAATGTTTGCCGGCTGTTCCACTTGTGTTGTGGTGCTGCTGGGAATCGATAATGCCTGACATATTCAGTGCAGACATTTCTCTCCCAGTTGTTAAATGTATTGCATTTCCCAACTGACTGTCGACTCTCTGTGGAAAGATCACGTCTGTGTATAGATGATGTGTCAGAAAATCACCACAAATGGATTTTACAGTTGATATCCAAGAATATGTAGCCTTTCATCAAATTCACACTTACTGCACTGTATTATTGGCAAGAGAAAATAATTGTTAATTAGAATTTTATATATTTTTTTCTTTCACAGCCATGCATTCTTCTCAACAACATTCAACAATTGCGAGTCCAACTGGAGAAGATGTTTGAGTCAATGGGAGGCAAACAGGTCTGTATCTTCAGAGGACACTAAGAGCTGCCATCAATCCCACGTTGTCTTTTTTGTCTTTTTCTTTTCGTTTTTCCCTTTTCTATAATGTTGCTGAAGAATTACTCTTGCCCACAATATGTCACGTTAATGCAGGCCACTAGCTACACACTATTCTTGAAGCTCATTCCACAGCAAATTGATATCAAGGTTTACGGTGTAGCTAGCTATTTCACCAAGTAGAACATAGACTGTAGTGTTGACCAGCATATTTCATCAGGTCCTAGCAATACTCGTCCTAGTATTTTGCTCTTTACTTGAAGGAGCAATGTAGAGACACTTTTTACTACCTTAAAAATGTTTTCCTGCGATCCAATATTCCAAATTTTTGCAACACATTTTGAACCTCCAAATTATTCACCATTATGAGTTTATAAACGCTTTTCACAATTTTCACAACACAATAATGCTAACAACAACTAGCATGCTAACAGCACACCAACCTTATTTGCGGATTCGCTGATAATAAAAACGCTGTGTAAGTAGATAGAGATAGCACACAGTGGTCTCATTGTGTCCCTTGTTCTACGCCAAAACTTACTTTATTATCTAAAGAAAGCAGGGAGCTCACAGATGCTGCAATGCACTACCCCAGATTAGAGGAAATTTACTACTACAATTTAGTTAAAGCATAGTTAGTTATAGTGTCTCCACAAATTAGGTTTTATTATTCCAAAGTCTGTTGCAATCCCCAGTGCATGCTAAGCCTGTATCTTGAACTGCTTAGCTTGTTTTTTCAGGAAAGGACGGATTTTATGTTGCAAGTAAATTTGAAGCTAGTTATTATGAGGTCCTACTCTGGCCAGAGGTGCATAGCGCAGTTATATCAGTATTATGTAAATGACTTTTATCTGGTGCCATTTATGTAAACTGTAAACGTTGACCTCATGAGTGTGTGTACTGTGATCATCATACAAACTAATCTGATGTGTTGTGACAGTGTCATCTAGATTATGGACTACTTTTCCTCTATGATGTCTTTTGTAGCCCTGCCCTTCCCGTTTGACACTTACATGTGAAATCCTTGTACCTCTCTGTAGTGGAGTACTTTCCCTGTCGACCTAACTTAAATGCATGTCTAATGCCTGTCTTGCCTTTTTGCGTTGTTTACCTCTATCCCCCTTTTTATTTTTTCTCCCCCCTCTGTTCTGTCTCTCTCTGTCTCCAGGAAGAGGGGGTTGTGTCCTTCTGTAAGGTGTGTTCATTATAGGATCCGTCAGCACTACCTTTTTGCCATATAGTCAATGTTACAAATCAAAGCCCACAGCCTGTCCCCCTACCACCCCTCTCACACCCTCCCTCCCCTCCAGCCGCATGTGCCACAGAGCATACAAAATCAGAGCAACCCATCAGCCTCCTGGAATAGCCACTCTCCATCCACCCCGCTCTCGGGATAGTGGCTCATCTAAGCATCATCGAAAATCATCCAGATTCTTGCTTTTTACCAATTGTCCACTTTTCTATTCATAGCAAATCTATCATATTTATTCAGATTTGATGAGAAATCAAGTGGCTGGCACCAATTTGATCGTCACAGTATTTTCTAGTTAAAATGAGGATTCTGAAACCCAATCTAAGGATTGGTGTAATTTTCTGATTTCCTTTTTTAACACATTTACATCTTTCACTTTCAATGTTCTAGCATTGTAGGAATTTTCTTAAAAATCTCAATATACACAGTTCCCAGAGTTTCATTGCCAATTTATGTAAAGCAGTCTCACATGGAAATTGTGTTTACAGACATTTTCATATCAGCAGTTAACTCCCAGAGAGAGAAAGTAATTTCCAAGAATTGTTTTCATTGCTTTACCAATAACAACTTTGTCCTGTTATCCACATTTATTGACAGTTCACTTATACTACTTGGCACAATGCCTCACTTACTACAAACTTTTTAAATGATAAAGGTGCTGCTAGGTGCTGAATGAATATTGGTAAGACACACTAAACTGTGTTTTTCACACTGTTGATAGGACAACAGTGACAGGTCTGTCAGTGACAGATCCACCCTGCAGAATTGTAACAAGGACTAGTCATAGCAAATAAGAAAAGTGCAGTCATCTTATTTATCTCTGATGTGAAATCTATACAGCCACAGTAACAATTCATAAGATCATCTGCTCCTCTGAAGATCTATTATAGCTTTGGTATTGACATTTTGGAATCGAGACTGCAGTGAACAGATTGTGTGACAAAAGCAAAAAAAAAAAAAAATGTGATAAAGGAAATGCTACTAGCACAGTCTTACAGTTGGCCTCATCGCTAAAATGGAAATCCAGGGTCTGTTCTATAGCATGTGAGTAAAGTTTCATAAATATCATTCTTAATGTCTGTTAACATCAGAGCGTAGCATTTCCTCTGCAATGCAAGACCTTATCAGCACATGACATTGAAACAGGAATATCTTATGTTTTTTGTGTATATACAGTTCATAACCAATAGGGTGCAGATACAACTGATAAAACAGTATTGCATACATTTTTTTCCACTATCTATAATTTACCCAGGAAAAACAAGGCAGCTTCTACATGAGGAGTTTTATATTTTATGCTGCTATTACATTTATTTAAGTGTGAGCAGTAGCATGAGGATGTGCGCATGTGAATACACAATTCCTCACATTCATGCTGAAGATAAAGGCATGTCTGGGAAATCACAATGTCTATAAAGGTTTAGTTTACACAGCCGCTTCCCAGCTGAGCCATTCACCATTAGAGTGTGTGAGAGCAGCATCTCCATGGCTAAGCTTATCGGGCCTAATGTGATGATCTGTCATGCATGTGGTGCCGGGCCGGGCCTTACACATCCATCTCAGGCACCGCTGCACTTGAGCTACGTGTGTTCTGCACCCATCGATATTTGAACATTTGTACAAGGCCAACATCCTGCGTGTATCCTGTAACAGAAACAGCGACTCACAAGAACATCAATACTCCGATTTATATGGCTGCTGATCGGAATAGACAAATAGTGACAGTTATTTAGAAATCAAAACAAATGTTTTTAAATTAAATGAGCATCAAAGTGGGAATGCACAAACACGCACTCATATTGTGACGTACTTGTAAACACAGAGCAAGTCAAACGTGAACATTTCGCGCTTTCACTGGCTTTAGAATTCTACTTACTTTCACATTGGTATTGCACAATATATGACAGCTGTATCCTCGATGTTAACAGTGTCAAGACTGGCCGACAGCATCCTCCTGCTCCACTATATTGGTAGCAGTGTAACAAATGCCCTCCCATTTGAGAAAGCGCTGGCTCCACGCTGCTTTGCTGACACCGTGTCTCATGACTCGGCAAGCAGTCATTATGTGCAGCACTCGGAGGTGAGCTGTCCATTGGTATTCTGTTGGATGATCAGCACAGATGGCAAGCACAGAGCGAGGGGGAGGCCACCGCTAAGGCAGGGTACTCTGCTGTGTGCCCGCCTCCACACCCCAGCACAGGCACCCTGTCCAGGCACCACTGTTCAAGTCAATGTGGGCTGGTGCAGAATACTAATGATCCTCTGCTTTTTGTCTCCCCCTGACAGCTGGATGCAGAGGCCAGTGATCTGCTGAAAGAACTGCAGAATAAACTCAACACAGTGCTGGATGAGCTCAGTGGAGTGTTCGGTTCAAGGTTTGTATTTTACTAATGGGCAAACACCAAAAAATATTGTTCTCAACTAGCATTCATTTTATTATTATTATTATTATTATATCATTTTAGTTTGAATGTTTTTTTCTTTTGGAACAAAAATTAAAAGAAAAGATTGTCTCTGCGTGTTTGGAAATTATAGTGATAGTTAAGTGTTATTTATCAAAAATCAACATGCAAAGAGCACAGTGGTCTACATCAAGGGTACCCAGCTACTGCAAACTACAAACCAATCTACCAAAGTAGGGTTACGGGGGTTGGATTCATTTTGCACTGTTGTTACAGGCTCGCTCCCTTCCACTGGTCCTTGAAAGAAATCAAATGTTTAGTGGTATCTACGTATTTATTTGCAATACATATTTTTACTCTTATAGCAGATGTTTGAGAACTTTGTGGGACAATTTGTAAACCAAACAAAAGTTGAACTATAAAAATGATTAACCATGCAAGATGCCAGCCAGCCTACTTTTATCGTTGTGTAATTGGTGCCCCTCATTAATGTTCCTTGACCCCTGTGTTTACCCAACTCTAAAAGCCAAAGTATGTGAGCTGAATTGGATGTGATGTGTTACGTTTTCTTTTTTTGTTGTGTTTTGTTTACAGTTTCAAACCTGTAATAGAAGACTGTGTAAAGCAAATGAACACAGAGCTGGTGCAGATGAAAGGTCCAATCAAAGGCAGTAACCCTGCGATGGATGCTGAGACTGTTCTACGACCGCTCATGGACCTCCTGGATAAAAAGTAAGAAACGACACAACCAAGAAGTGTGTTTTGTTGCTCAGTTAATTATTGTTCATTCAAAGGAAAACCGTTGTTGATGGTGAAACAGGGAGAAAAGGCATTGGGTTTGTTTATAGACATGTCCATATGAATCTTGTACATTGTGCCCTGGGGCTTGTTGACACACTGCACCAAATACTGCATGACTCAAAGACAAAATGTATCTGAATGTTATTTATTCACTGCTCAGACTACTTATGTGCATTTTATTTATCAAGGAAATCAAAAATAACAGTATGGAACAACTCAAACTATGTCATTTACAGTGCCTCTGAAAGTCCTCAAAAAAGCAAATGCATAAGGTTGTACAGATCCTGGCAAAGGAGAAGAGGTGGTTTGAAAGAGGGGTCAACGAGGCTATATTTATTAGGAAGGACAATCCTTTAAACAGAAATTTGGGCCTAAGGTACAACTTGTCACCCATTTACAAGTTCATCCTCAGAGCGAAAGCAAAACAAAGAAAGCTGTTGGGCCAACCAGAGTATTATAACTGGAGTTAGAAAACTTTAGGCTCATCAATGGATTTAACTAATAACAGATACTCCTTACTGTAAACCACTTAATGTAGTTAGCTCCTCCCTTTAAACAAATATTCAAGCCAGTCCATTGCCAGAGACATGTCAGAATTGAAGAAGCTACTTGGATAAGTGGCAAAACATTTTCACTTCTCTTTGCTACAGTTCTGTAAACATAACACCAAAAGACTGTGAATTATTCTAAAGACAAGCAATAGTGCTGTTTTTTATTTGTATTTTTTTTCAATGATTCATTAGAAAATGGCAGTGTTTTGGATATAAGAACTGGTTACATTGAGTTTAAATCTGCTCTTTCATTCACTTCTCTGCTAGTCATTGTTTTGTAAGTCAACATAAAATGATCAAAGAAGGATGAAGGACAGAGCTTGGACTAAAACAACAGTTGTGTTGTCTGCTGTTCTGTGGTTCTGTTGTAATTACAGGAAAGATCCAGACTACAGTAACTCAAAGACAAATCGTGACTGCAGAAGAGCTTTATTTTTCAATGGCGTAGTATTTTTTTCCTACTGATGTTTGCCTACTGAAGCTTTACACATTCAAATTTCCACAATGCCAATTCTGTGATCGTATTGCAAAGAATGAGGCGACTGCTTTTGCCGCTACTCTATTTGTGAATGTCAAGGGATTCAACCAAGGAATTGTATATACTTTTATGGCAATCTTGAAAGAACCAAAGCAATGATATGGTTCAACTGAGCTCAGAGAATTGCTTTGGGCCATTTGTCACTGCAACATTGAGGCCAGCGGGGTATTACAGTGAATCCTCTTAATGATATGGAAATACAAAATCCTTCCTCCTGTCTCTAAGACTATGCTTGTAGAATAGGGTAAGATTAAAAGAGGACACCCCATTTGAAGAAACTTGTTTCTTTCTCAGCTAATTAGTGGTATTTACTAAAACATCATAAGTGTAACATCAAAAACTTTGCCTGGTTTGACCTATTTATTAGGGCTGCACAGATTTTGTTTTGCGATTGTGCTTAGATTTGCAATATATGTTTAAAAAATAGGATTCTATTGAGAGTACAAATTGATTTGAGAGAAGACTGAAATATGAACTGATTAGCAAATTTGACAGTCCAAGGAATTTCAGAATGAGATTTTTCAATAAAAAGACAAGATGTTTTGTTCTTCATAGAGGACATTCTATTATCTAAATCACTTCTGCCTTCGCGATTTGATAATTGCACCAACTGGAATTGATTTGATTGCAATATTGTGTGCATATTGTGCAGCCCTACTAATAGTAATAATACTGTTGAATTTTGTTTTTAGCTTGATGTTATTTGCCAAGATCTGTGAGAAGACTGTTTTGAAGCGGGTCCTAAAAGAGCTTTGGAAGATAGTGTTGAATACTATAGAGAGAACCATCGTTTTGCCACCGCTGAGTGACCAAAGTGTAAGTCTCTGTGTAGTTTTCCATTTCCGCTCCTCACATATCCATCTTCCTGACCTCCCTCTTCTGCTCCACCTGTTTCTACTCCCCTCACTTTCCTCCCATCTGTTCAGTTTGCTCATAACACTGAAATTATGGAGATTACAGCACATGGCAGGTTATTCTTTCATATGGTTAATCTTTGAACCAGGGTCATCATTTTCATCTTTGTATTTCATCATTTGTAGCTTGACTTTCTTTGTTGTCTTTGTTAGTTTTAAGTGACATAATGCATTTTTACTTTCATATTTGTTTTACTTCATATGTGCCAGAAATAACAAAGTATTTTTTTTCTCACACAAATAGCAAGGAGCTCAGATGATCTTCAGTGCTGCCAAGGATCTAGGACAACTTTCCAAATTGAAGGTAATATTTATTACAAGAAATTGTAGGGATATTGTATTAAAACTGTTAATTGATATTCCCACATTAGGAAAACCATCAGTGGTCCCCATAAAGTAGAAGAACTAACTATAATCTGAAATGGACGTAAACTGAATAGAATTTAAATGTGATTTAGAAGAAGAGGAATAATTTATTATTATCTGTGTTTTGTAAATCTCCAAATGGTGAGCTTAAAAATGTGTGAGTGGGCAGGGACCCAAGAGTCAGAGAAAAGTCTATTATTTTTCAACATCTGTAGTGGTATTATCTTTTGTCATTTGGTTCTTGGTAAAAGGTTTTGCATACAGGATTACTGCAGCTAATGTACCTAGGATTTAATGTAGCCATTAAAGTAATTTAAAATTTACTTTTCTGATACAACCATCACTGTGAGGAAAGGTCTGTATCGAAGTCATGTTTATTGCCTTGTAAGTGAAGAGTTTCACATTAGGTTGTAAAAAGTAACATAAAATACACTGAACTTAATGCAGTCATGTTTTTGCAGGAGCATGCTTTTCGAGAGGAAGCCAGGAGTTTAACTCCACGACAATGTGCCGCCATGGACTTGGTGCTTCCCACCATCAAGGTAAGCCTTATGTTCTGAGAACTGTGAATATTCACTATGTCTTACGTGCAAATGTGTAATAAAAAAAAAAAATCTATGGATTTTAAGAGTAAAACAATGAACTGCTCTGTGCTATCAAGTGCTAGCAAAAGAAAAGCTGGATTACTGCTAATTTATTGCTATGCAGCTGTTTGTTGTCAAGGGACAAGAGACAATTTCAAGATCCGAGTTCTTCAGGGACAAAAGAAGAGTTATAGCATGGAGCTGCTGAGGGCTTACAGCATCATAAAGTGCTGAGGAGTCTAATTGATTTATATGTCTCCTGAAGACAGTACCTGCAGCTTTATACCACTCACGTGGCCGTTTCCTGTTCATCTGTATTCCAATGAGTGCATTCTACAAACATACTTTATAATGGCAGGGAAGAGCTGGTGTGCTGAACCAATATACACAGTGTAAAAATATTTGAAATGTCTGTATTATTAAAATGAATGTAATCAAATATTATTGATAACTACTGGGATATATGTATATATACATTTAGCTTGACTGATGAGTCAAATGGAATATTATAAAGCTTCTGTAAACAGTGAGCAGTAGAATGCACTTTAGAAAGCAATGTGCTGCTCACAACTATTGTTGCACACAGACAGACTGACTATTAACTGACATTGTAGTGGATCCTTCTTTAGGCCTATACAATATTCACTGGTGTAATCAAGGCCATTTTCTTAATAAGCACTGTCTATAGCCCCTGCTCCTCCTCCGTACGTGGGCGTGTTGACAGAATAGAAAGGACTGCAGAGCCGTCTGTCCTCAGCACTAAGTCTTATCATCAGGACAAATGCATTAACGCATAAGTGTGGGGTAGAGTCTAAACGCTGGGTAATTAGACGTAGAAGAGGCACTTACAGCTCTCCTCATCTTTGTCTGTCTGCTACGCCATGTCCACTGCCTACTGTCCTTGAAATCCCACACTGTTACCATGCCTGCTAATTACTTCCGCTAAGAGCTGAAGATGTTGAATTATAAAACAGTTGTCTTTTCTTTTTATTCTAGCAATATTTCCATGCTGGTGGAAACGGACTGAAGAAAACCTTCTTGGAAAAGAGTCCTGATATGAAGTCGCTCAAATACGCTCTCAGCCTTTACACTCAACCTACAGATGCCTTGATCAAGAAATATATATGCACGCAAACCTCTCAAGGTAAGCACTTAGCAATTCAAAGTTCGCTCGAAAGACAGTAGGTGACATTTGAAGATAAGATAAGAGAACCGTTTATTAGTTCCACAATGGAGAAATTCTGGTGTACATGCAAAGAGTACAAAAATAGTAGGGGAATAAAAGATATACAATCAAAAGTAGCTCAGATAAATAACTATTACAAATCTAACCATTTAACTAACTAATAATAGAATATAATTGTTAAGTTTTAAAATGGTGTAAAAATAATTAAATACAACGTGCCAGTAGTGTAAAACTATAAAAAGCAGGTAAAGTGACTTCAGTGTATTGTACCAGTGGTGTTTCACAATATGATATATACAGTATTGCACATAATTACTACAGCTAGATGACATGTATAGGGTTAACAGCTTCCATTGTACAGTCTGACGGCAGCAATAAGAAAAGAACCACTCTGTGTCTATACAGTAGGCTAATATCCAATTGAAATTCCCTTCACCTTGTTTTTTGTGTTGTCTCTCATGTAAAGCACCATCCTGATAATTTAATATTGTGTGCTCAAACCAATATTTCCCCCCTTTATCCAGTCCTCCTCAGTGACCTACTTTGTATATTGTTGCCTTGCTCATCTGGCTGCATTGGGGCATTTGTTATGTCTCTGTCTGTAATAGCTTCGGGTGTCTTGCATGTTTTGGGGGGGATTGGATTCAGTGGGCCATTGGTGCTATGAGCTTGTGGTGCCTCAACTTGTTCATCCTTGCAGAACACAGTGCAAGCAGCAGGAGGCGGGAGCAGACAGGTAACGGGCCAATCAGAGCCTCCAGTTCTTCTTACTAGTAGATGGGAATGGCGCTGTGCTATTTTCAGACAATTTTATGTGCCCCCTTAATTGACCGTGTCATTGTGCTCTGCTTTTAACTTACAGTGTGATGTTTAACAGGGTTTACTCTGATGGCACCAAATGGAGTTAGTGAGGTGCTTGATGTGCAGCGGGCTTTTACGAAAATGAATGTCATGTACTGGTTTATTATTGTCAGGCGCTAAATCATGTATGTGCTCTTACATTCGTTTGCAAGAAGAATGGCATTGTATGTCTAATTGATTCTGCATCTGAAATCTATTCATCAGAGTATGCCTACAATAAAACCACGTAGGAACATTCAAGGTTTGCTGGCTATTGTGTTTGAATAGCACACAGCCTTGTGCGGTACATTATTTCTCTACTTTGTACTCAGATGTAAACAAAACATTTGGATTTATTTCGCAGTTCCATTTCATAGATTGCATGCCACTGTGCATACTGTACATTCATTCTATTTGTACTTGATTGTGTGGGCAAACAAATTATGAAATGTCTTGCTGTTGTTTGCAATTGAACAGAATAAGAAATGAGTAAAACTTTTTATCATCAAAAGATAAGGATTAAGAAAGTCACTGTATCTGTAGTTGTGGAATAAAAATGTGGAGTTTTAGTTGACTTCATTACCATTGTTATTGCAGCCCAGACGATCCCATTATGATAGGACCATTTCAAGAGTATTTGTCTTCCTAAATGTAAAAAGAACATATTGATAAGCCATTGGATGCCCACAATCTGTAGACTTTCAGTGTTGAACATCTGTGCAGCTGTAACATGAGGCGATGTAATAGTCCCAGTCCCATCATGCATTAGCACCATAGAGACACATGGTAAGCAATCAATTCTAATTGTTTCCTGGCAACAGCGTGTCCCTTTGAAAGCGCATGGGCGATGGTAATGCAAATATAGCTGTAATACTTTTATCCCTTCAAAATAAATTCTGTATAAATTTTGAGTTTGACTGGGACATCATTGTATATTTATTACGCCGTCATGCTCCATCGGCTTTTGGTCCCAGCCTTTAAAACAATGCTATTTTATGTGTGATGCTGGGGTTTTCATGTAGCCTCAAGCAAAAGGAAACTCTGGCTTTGTTTGTTACTGTGATGCCATAGGGGGTAAAACCAGTTTGCTCTCCTACTGTTAATCCAGCATTCAGCACACAAGGTTGTTTTTTTTTTCTCGCCTGCATACATTTTCCAAAATAAAAAAAAGACTTTGTTTTTCTCTGCCCTCTACTTTCATCTGTATTCTGCCCCTTTCTTCTGTCTCTTTCAACATCTTTGATTATCGCAGAGCCACTTTTCCCAATCCTCTTGTTGCTGTTTTGGTGTGTGTCCAGGTCAGTCATCCAATGGATCAGTGGGGGAGGTGTCAATGCAAGTGAATCTCATCTCTCATCCTGGCACCGGGGAGCACAAAGTCAGCGTCAAGGGTGAGCTTTTTGGCATCACACACACCTCCTTTATTAAAGCCTGTATTTAAATAAATGGCTGTTGCTGCATGGGGACATGGCATCTCTATGACAACTGGACTTTGAATTTTGGCTTCAGATTAAAATGTGATCATGTGGAAAATCTTTATTCATACAAAGACACACAAGATTATTTGGTCCATAATTAAAAGAAAAACAAGATACAAAATGCATGACAACCAAATTAGATTAGAAATGTAACTAATAACTTAAGACAATTGATAGACTTTTTTTTCCACAGGAACTTTGTGTGCCTGTAACATTTCTTTTACAAAGACCCATGACTGCCTGTCTAATATTATTACATTATGTATTCCGTAGGTCTGTTTAAATGATTGGAGTCACATGTGCAACACACTGTGTATTGTGTCACATTTTATTAGAACCAGCAATGGCTAGTCAGTGTCAATGTATATTTTTTGCTTCAGCTGGTTTGCACTTGTCTACTTCTCACTGGTCATAATGTTTTACCTGATTGGGTCTTCCATCCCAGAATAATAAATGTACCCACTGTTGTCTATACTAAGCATCCTTCGAATAGCACTAGTGAGAAGCTCTGTGCCTCCCACAGTCCACCATATGCTGCCGTTTTAATTGGCTGCTTCACTGTATAAAGGCAAATGGATCATCGTTGCTATGGTGATTTGGATTTTGAGACTCATATTTAAGACTCCTCTACGTATTATGTTCTAGTTTATTTTATTTCTGTCAATACTGTGATCATAGGGCAGAAGAAAAATTGTTCAGTGAAAAGCAATGTTCCTGTTCTCTCTCAAGCTGCCAATAGTAGTCATAGTAGTAATAATAGTAATATCTCATTCATTCTGTCGTATTCACATTTGCTGACTTCAGGCTTTGCTTTATTAAATGCTTAGATCGAATTTTCGTCTCTCATAACAAAGGCATCCACTGCAATGTCACCAACATGTCTCTGATTGACTTGTGTTCTTCTTGCAGTGGTGGGGGTGAACAACCTCATGTGGCAGACCAACGCCATGTTCCGACCATTCGTGGAGGTCAATGCCGTTGGACCACACCTGGCTGACAAGAAACGCAAATTCAGCACCAAGACCAAGAACAACAATTGGTCACCAAAGTACAACGAAACATTCCAGTAGTAAGTAATACAGTGAGCGTTAGGCCAATTGTCTGCTTTGTATCTTTGTGCAAATTTCCCTCAACTGCAGGAAGAAGAGATTAGAGATGTAAAACAGAATTGTGGATACAGCAGTGTAATCAATGCTGGCTGGCTGTTAAATAGAGATGTACCTAGATTTACACCTCTCATTGTATGGATTTTACAAAGTTTGTAATTGCTGTGGATAATTAGAAAGCAGCCAAAAGAAAAAGCTGACTGAGAAGAACAGCTCATTAAAATAGAAACGTTCATTTCATCCACATAAAAGACATACAATGGGTATGTTTTTACTGGAGAAATGTCACCCAGACAGACGCTGTAAGTGACTCCTTTGTCCAGATCGGAACAAAAGCAAGTGTCAGTGACTTGAAGAACATTATTTACAGCTGTGTCCATTCACTCACATGGGCTTTGACCGGGCGTTTTCATAAGGGAACTTAGGTCTGTACCCTTATGTGTATGTAGAGGCCCTGCACCCAGTTATTTCATGTAGTAAAATAAAATCTCTTTGGCCCCAGTGGTGTACGCAGTATGTCCACTATACACTGTCTGCATCTGTTTGAGTATTTTTTATCGATAGCGCACCTGGAAGGTGTTGTTAGCAGTACCGTGATCCTGAAACTCCTCTGTGATTAACTGACTGGACCCATCTATCACTGTTTAAAACATGTAAAAAATGGGTACAGGGCCTTTAACAATGTCCTTGTATTGACTTTCTCCTGTTTTCCCTGTGCAGTGTCCTGAGTAATGAACACGGTCCGGAGTACTACGAGCTGCATGTCTCAGTGAAGGACTACTGTTTTGCGCGGGAGGACCGCATCGTAGGCATGACTGTCATCCCACTGCGAGAGCTGGCTGACTCAGGCAGCTGCTCAGCCTGCTACCCTCTGGTCAAGAGCATCTCTATGGACGAAACTGGCCTCACTATCATGAGGATACTCTCCCAAAGGACCAACGACGAAGTGGCTAAAGAGTTTGTGCGCCTAAAGACGGACACGCGCTCAGTAGAGGAGGTGTCGTAACTGTGCTAAATGCAGTATTAGGATTTGAAGAGTTGTCATGTCTTAAGCTAGTAAGTACACAGGTATGAAGCAGTAGCAACAGATGTTCAGTCAGGAAAGGGCTGGAATCAGCAGGTGGAGGAGATTTCCAAAGAATCAGAGAGTGGAGTCACAGGCAGCGAGCGGGCGTGCGCGAGAGAGAGAGTTGTGTTTGTTTGTTTGTTTTGTGCATGTGCGTAACATCTGTTGGAATGTTCATTTTAAACTACAGTATGTACAAGTGTTTACTTACCGTATGCTTACTATTAAGTACTATATTCTACAAATTATGTTAATGAGACATGAAAAACCTTTTGTACAACATTTAGTCTTTTTGAACTGAGATTCGTTCCAATGAAGTGCCAAACCAGTGAAAAAAGAACAAACCAACATATATGAAATATGGTGAACATAGTATGTTTGAAAATTTGCTCGATTCTTTTGTCCGGTGTAAGTCAGTTTCTGGCTGTGTGGCGTTCCGATTGTTGCAGAGTTTTTCGTTTTTGACCTTGTTTGGCTTCACGTTCTTCCACACAGCACTGTTGTGCATGTCTTTTCTGGGCCATGTCTCTCCCATGATTCCACAGTGACCATCGAGCAGGGTCCTACCCCTTGCCTTCAAACTCTTTGTATTTTAAGTCGTCCTAAAAGATGTTTTTTTAAATGGCGATGACTGCTATGTAAACCTTCATAGGTGTTTGTAATTTTATAATCATGACAACAATGACGACAGCCTCCAGTGCTAAAGCTCTGATCGGATGGAGAGGGTTCTTTTTCTTTGGATTCACACTCATTGTTTTTGCCATCAGCTTCCAGCCTTTCTGAATGACCACTGTGAACATGAGCTTTGGAAGGCAAGCTTACAAGACATTGGTAACAGTATATTTTTCTTTGGATTTATATGATAACTTTGTTTCTGATAAACTGCCAAAGTTATATAAAATATTTGTACAAAGCAATCCATTTCATGTATGGAGATCTATATGTACATGTTATTTATTTCATTTACAAAGCTTAATATTTGATTGTTGATAGAGCAGTAATAAGACTTTATTTTTTTGCTGTAAACAGATCAAAGTTGCACATGTTACTTTATCACACAGTTCTATCTGCTTTGATCATTGATTTAAATTATTTTTCTTCATAAAGGAAAGAGTCTAACATTTGGAAAATATGCAACATTCCTATGTATTGCACTGATGGCGAATTGTATGTCATGTAAATATATTTAGTGAGATATTGTACAAAAGTCTACTTTTCTTTAATGTGCATAAAGTATGTTCAAATGTGACTGGGTTTTGTAATTCTCTGCGACACCAACACATCACCCTGTTTGAGCCGAGGCAAATGTTTGTACTTTCTAGTAAATAACAGCAGATAAAAGGATGCTATCATAAATACATAAAACGGTTTAAATGAAACTTGAGGGATAAATCAATTGTCGAGTATAAACAAAATGTTTTGGTGCTGCCTCAGGACAACCTTTGTTACATTATGCATTTATTTATGCTTTCAGCTTTCAACCTTAAATTAATTCTTGGCCCCAATTAGAAAAGATTGTGTTTATTCTGCCCTAAAGCAACAAATGTATTAAATCTCCCAAAACCTAAGAGTGTTGGCAAGTGGTCATAACTTATCTACAGGTCCAATTACGCAGAGAGCTGTGTTGTGCAGACCTCAAGCTAATATACAAGAGTAAGATGTTAAGTAGAATTTCTAAAGGGTAACGCTATAATCCCAAATGACAAAAACCAGCACAGAAGTGAACGAAATGTCTCCCCAAGACATCTTTGTATCAGAAATGTCACTGTCTGTAATTACCTGTGTCCGGGTCAGCACAGCCAGACTAGAGTTAGTCCATCTGTCAGTGTCGCCATGTTGCCTTTTTCTTCACGGCTGTGGTCTGGTCCAAACACCAAAGGGCACAAGCAAAACGAGATATCACTGACAACACACTGAAGCGCTACTGAGATAATAGGACAGGCATTGTTGAGCATAAAATACCAAACAGCCGTCTCTCTGCATGATGGGATTGGGGCCAAAGATTCATACACAGCCCTGTTGTGTGATGTGGCCTCCTCAATTAATATTTGATTACATGTCATTTATTGTGAAACCAACAGAGGTGGACTATAAACTGACTAAATCTTTGGTTATTGATTTTATTGTAGTTGAGAGATGGCAAATTTGGGACAGTAATATTTTGAGTATTTCCATTTGAGTGATATTACTTTGTGACACTAGACCAGAGTACCTTGTAGTACTAAAATCTAGAAGTGCCAGAGAAGGTTAATCCACCAGCCCTTGCTCATAAGACATGGTAATGAAACCAATTCATAGCTTCTCTCTATGCCACAATATAGCTCTGTTAATGTAAGGACTCATAATAGGAGGACTATCCTCCATTTTGTGCCAAACCATAAATCTTATTTGTGTAATGGGCAATTAGAGACAGTGAAAGAAGAGAATAAAGGGAAACGCCAAGGAGTTAAATACATCTGCAGACAGAACTGTCTATCCTGGGGGGAAAACATTAGGCTAACTCACTCATGTAGGACTGCCAACAGCACAATTACATCAACTCTGACTTCTCCAACCTTGACCTGTTATTTGCATATGGTAAATTCCTCCTGGAATTTTATCATCATCTGCAGTGTATTTCAAAGGACAAGGAGAGATGGGGATGCCAACACAATGATCTCTGCTGGAATAATCTATGGTAAGATTATATACATTGTTGAGTGAATGTATGTACAAAGAATTAATTCAACCAATTTGTTGATTAAAATATTGTATACAAAGCTGTATATTTGCAGAGCATTGGCATGGTAAAAAATCACTTTCTGAATATGCAGTGCTGGTCTGCCCATAATGTACGGTATTGTGTTTGCGTCTCCAGTCTGAGCTCAGTGTGTCCTTCAGAGCACATTGGAGGGAAGATTGATGGAGGGCACCTCACTTGAGAGATTACTCACTCGCAGCAGCCTCTGGATCAGAATGGGTCCACTGGAAACTTTGGGAATCTAATTTGAGACGAACTTGATACAAAGCAATCTCTCCACTGCACCAGACGATATGTAAGGGCATTTCCAACCATCTACAGTGTATGCCATTAACCTTATGCACTCCTTCATATATACTCTCTTATGTGGTGACTGGTGCCCGGTCTGACCTCACTTGAGCTACTAATGACTTATTAATAATGTTATGTGCATTAAAAGGTCAGACCTAGTTTTCTGGATGAGCGCCTTAATTACAAAATTGTTATAATTTCACCCACAACCATTAAGTGGTCATAATATTAAGTACATATGTAAAATGTCACATGTAAATAGCTTTAATACACGTCATCAAACCAGTGTAACATGAACTGTTAACACCTATTATACTGTAGTATTCACCAAATTCAGAAAGCTTTTACTCCTATATCAATATGAGGATTTCTTATATAATTCAAGTCATTCAGAAATGTCATATTTTTCCACTCATGTGTAGCTCCCCGTACCCTTGTGTCCACCTCGGCTGGGACAAACCTGCAGCCTACTTCATCTCCCTGCGGCCCTCTCTCCTCTCCATCACCGCTGTCTGGCGCACCTCCGCTCTCCCATTGTGTACTTTAATAAATCATCAGCACCTCTTGTCTGGGGAGGACTGCGTACACCTACTTGGCCCATATACAGTATGTGCTGGGGCTTCACAACATTCAGATATTTCTGGGTTGTAGCCTCCGCATGTGAATATATATAAACAAACACATGTTGTTTTTGGTATATTTTGGGGCACTGGCTCGCACATACTTCCAGAAGTAAAAACAAAAAGTTCTTACTCCTTTAAAATGCACTTTCTACTTATCCTGTCTTGTTACTGCCTCTACTAGTTTTCCTTCCACAGACTTGGCTGCTACTTCTACTTCGGGCTTGGCAGTATGATTGAATTGTGAGCTGATCCATTCCATGGGTTTCAGAATCATAAAAAATTAGGACAGTAGCCATATATATTAATAATTTAAAACAAAATGTCACACCTTTTGAATGGTGAGAAGTCTAAATCTTGCCTGTAACAGGCACCAGAGACCCATGAACAAGATAATCTGTTATTTTTCATATCATCAAATTGTCATTCAGTGTTTTATCAGCTCTATGCTCAAGCACTTTTCCCCACCCACTCCTTCTATTGGCCAGCCTTTGCCATGCTCTGAGTGAGTCACAGGTGGGTTTGACCAAGCAGGTATGAACACAAGTGTGGATTCTTAGAAGAAGAAGAAAACTCCCATAGTTCCCTCATACAGACAGTACAAAAAATGGCAAAATTGTGTTAAATTGTGATCTAAGCTCTGTAAATTGTGTTGCATATCGCGGGGTTGCCCGTCCGTACATCAGGACTTCGACTTGCTTGTCTCCATGGAGATAGATAACTTTAATGCCATTGTGTGAAACATTCCAGGAAACAATTAGGCTGCATCTCTATGGAGAAGCAGATGACAGATCCTCCACCAGAAAAGTTACATAGTGTTCCAATAAAAGCCTATTATTTTATTTTCTCCACATAGTTTTCTTTCACATGACTACAGTGTGCCCTTGACACATAGTTGACCACATACTTGTTGAGATTATGCTGGTAATAGGTCCGTAATGTTGCTGTGTTGGTATTGCTCTTCCTCTCATTAGCCATTGCTGTGGTGACCTCAGCTGCAGCCCCTGGACTTCAGCTCGCCTGTTCTGACCCTGATAGATGAGCTGTTGAACTGAACCGTGACGCTGGCTCTCCACTGTTAGTGCACCATCGTGGCTAACAACAGGATAATTGCTTCTAGCACTTGACAGTTTTATGGCAAATGCATGTGACAACAAGAGAAGAGGTGCAAAAACATTATTTATACTCTTTTGTGTGATGTAGTTATCCAGGGTGTTGTTTCCAGCTCAGTGCACTAAATTGGATTCTGGAGCCTTTGATTAAACCGAATGGGTTGTTCCTAAACTCACCTGATTGCTTAAAGGTGACTATATCATTTTGATTTGACAAAACATTAAATTTAAAAGCTGGGAGCTGTCCATTCTTTATTAAAATTGCCAAAGTGTATGACTCAAACCACAAAGCAATCTGAAAACTCCTTTGGAGCTGTATAGTCTAAATATCAATAATGTGGAGTTGTTTTTCATTCTGTTTAAAACCCTGGCTCTATCTAATCAAGTAAACAGAAACAGGAAACAGAACAGATAATGTTATTTGGAAAAAATAAGATGTATATTGTAGAATAGGAAATAAGTTAAGTAGCACTTTGTAGTCTAGTATACCAGGATTAACCCTTGGGTGTGTAACCAGTCCACCCCTGTTGATATCAGTCTGCGTTGTGTTCTGGCAGATGACAAAGGCTCGGTCCAGGTTTAGAAGATTTACCGTTTCAAAAATACAAATGCTGTGAGTATGAAGGGTCCAACATGTATCCTCTCACAGAAAGTTGCACAGCTATAAATATACATTAAAATAAATTATAATTCAAAGGGAAACATTTCAGAATATGAACATTTCACATGTAAACAAATAAACATTCTATACTTCAACTGACATACACCTAGCTGAAGCACAAACTGCTGTATATATTTACAGTGGTTAGATTATTGTACCTTTTTCAAAAATACAAATAGCACAAACTGCTGTGAGTGTGAAGGGTCCAACATGTACCTCTGGCAAACAATAATACACACAGTAAAAGTCAATTAGTAACAGTTATTGAAGTCTTTGATAAAGTAGCAAAATGACTGATCTAAAAGTAGGCTATGATTTTCATTACAAATAACAACAAAATAACTTATTTGGCAGAATTTGATAATATACAGTGACTGAAAAAGAATGAATTTCTATTAACCTGTAACAGGTGCAAAAACTACTGAAGGAAAATGTATGTTAGTTGAATTTGGCGCAGGAAGCGTCTGGGGAAATGTAAGTTTCAGAATGTACAAACCCATGATTTGTAATACGACAAAGTTGAGGAGCATGGAGAGATGGCACACGAACAGCTGATTACAGAAAAAAAATTGCGACTTAATTTGAACACATTTTGGGCTGATAACACGAAAGCAAAGCTACTAGTTCAGAGGTGAGGGACAGTCAACAAAGTGCACGTTAGCTGTATAGGGAGCATGGTGATCATTCACAAAAAGGTTATAGAACACACAAGAAGGTTTTTATGGTCTGGAAAAACTTGCTGGGAGCTGACATTAATGATAGAAGATATTAAGACTCACACTGATGATGGTTCCTTGCCTTTGCACTGCTTAATTGATACACAATGCGTGAGTCACCTGGGCAGCTGGGCTTCCTCCATAATAGAAAGTTTACTTTAGTTTAGTGTCCAGAACAGAACAAAGAACATTATAAACTATACATCACCTGTTCATCCTATGGGAGTCCACGCAAGACAAGGAAAACAACTATTAGGAGATAAGTGAAAAAATTTCAAAATTGAAGAGCTACCGAACATCTTCCCAGTTTGAAACCTCATGATGTGCTGTCAAACACACATTTACATTTGCGTGTGGCTTCCAGTCTCAGCGGCAGAAGCGTGTGGGAGGAACAGAACAATACGCACATCAGTTTAGAGAAGGAACTGCCACAGAGGTAACAGCAGCGCTCCTTTTACATTGAACAATAATCAACAATGCTGGGGGCTGAGTGCACTGCAGGTATAGAGTGTGAGAGGGTGGGGTGAGAGGAGAGGAGTTAGCGAAGCCATCTGCTCACGTGTAATTACAGCTCGGAGCCTCACTTGGACCGCTCCATTCTAGCTGCGATCCGCGGCACCCTGACCAACCTACAGCTCACAGCCAAAAGGTTCTCCCCGCCCGCGCCGATGCTTTTCACTCAACGGGCAATTAATTAATGCAATAAAAGTATGCAGAGTCATTTGGGAGTGCAACTATGGACGCAAGCCAATTACTCAAGTGGAGGCTGGATGCCCACTCATTCATTTTTGGGAAGAAATAAATAAATGGAGAGGTGTACAGTAATCCGTTTGGTGTTTATTGCAGCGTAGACATCCACAGTTGAAAGAATGCATGCAGGTTTTATACTCTTTATGATGATGTATTGTTACAAACTATACACATATGCTACAAATTGGGATAAGAAAAAGAGTCATTTAAAGGTGCACTAAGTTAATTTTCTGGTTTATTATTCACCACCTGCTTTGTCTCCATGGAAATGTTATTGCTTTGCTAAGATTGTTATACAAAATGCCATTGAACCTATCTCCATGGAGACCAGCAGTAGATGTCAGCAGGCCAAGTTATATGTCAGATCAGTTTTTCAGGGTATTTGCAGCAATAATATAATCCTTAATGTAATAAATCCAATTAAGATAAGCTTAATACTATACTGTGGGATATTTTAGGCAAAGTAATGTCCCTCTACGAGAAAAGTTACATATTGCACCTTTCACAGGAGAAAGTTAAATGCAGCAGACAAACACTAGTTAATCTATCAAATCTGGCTGGCAAAACAATGTAGAAGAGACTGATAATGCATGGGTGTTGAATAAATAAGGGATGTCTAATGCACAGCTCTGCACAGCTCATGGTGGTCTGGCACATTCAAGCCTATTCTGCTCTATGACGTAGGCCAGATAACAAGGGCTGAGCTGGTTGTGTTCTTGGTACAGCAGTGCAATTTCCCTATGAATGGGGAGAGTGAGCGAGATCTGCAGTCGGAATAGTGGTCGAAGCCAGTGAGGTGGGAAAAGGGCAGACAACAGTAAGAGATTACTGTGACTAGTATGGTAGATGGTAAATGGTCACATTTTATATAGTGCTTTCCCACCTTTAAGCCGCTGACACTCAAAGCACTTTACATCAAGGAACCACTCACTCATTCACACACACATTCATACAACAATGTAGGCGGACAATGGGGGCAAGATGGGTTAAGGGTCTTGCCCAAGGACACATTCATCTATGGGAGCTGGAATCATGCTGCCAACCTGTAGGTCTATGGATCTGACTGCTCCACCCATGATGTTTATGTCAAGAGTGGGATTCAAACCGCCAGCCTTCAGATCGGTGGACAAACACTCAGCTAAATTCAACTCAAACACCAACTGAGCTGCTGTCGTTCATAGTGTCATATGATGGTGTTGGGGAAAAAAAGCAAAGTGAAATGGCTCTGGTCTGTGTGATAGGGTAGAGGAGAGAGCACTAGTTCAGTTGTTAAAGTGGTTATCGAGCAGAGGTCAGTAATCATGGACGATTTTTACTGGTGTGGTGATAGACTGTAAAACATAACATATTTTACACTAAACTTAAAGGTGCATTACATAACTTTTGTTGTGGAGAGTACGCCAACTGCTTGTCTCCATGGCGATGTTATTGCCTGGAATGTTCCGCAGTTATCTATCTTGTATTTACTCAAGTTTTCAAGCACTCCAAGTCCTTGAAAAACATGGATTCTTATTTTGAATGGCCTTGCCCCAGCACAGATCAGACCTGTAACTTATCCTGATTGTACAATTGTACAATACAACACACTGTAATAACATGACACCCTAACCATCTAGCCGTGACCAAAGGTTGTGTTGTTGCTGTACTAAAGGGTTGAAGAAGTAAGGTGCTACTGATTGAGCCTTATTGAAACTGAAAAACAGATGATCAAAGGAATAGATGCCATGTTGTAAAACTATAACAGCTGGGTGGTGATTTCAAGTGGAGGAAGAACTAAAACATAATTGGCTGAGAAGATGTTAGCCGAGAGGAACAGGATGGTAAAACATAAGGGAGATAGGTTACCTGAACGTACACACAGCTTCATTAAACACCCACAACCAAAAGAAAAATGCATTCTGTAGACATATCTCACTTCTTTTTATCATTCAAACCAAACATAACTGTCTGTGTGATTACAAATTGCTTATTACCTGACTATTTCTGAAAGTAATAGACTATTTATCGAGTGTTATTGCACCCATGTACCTATTAGGACTCCCGTTAGTGTTTTCTGTCAAGGCTAAGACAGCATCACGGTCAGACTGGCCATAACAGCACATAAAATCTGGTGTCATCTTGAGACTGTCACACATGCCTGACAAAAGTGACATAAAGGAAATGCTCGTACACACACGCTAACTCACAAATCCAGCAGGAGGTGTGTGACATTACTTCATAGACTGGAACATAATCTAATGGGCAGTTGGTGGGCCATAGCTGTGGTGCAGTGACAGTCGTGCTATTAATCATAATCACGGGAGAAGTGTCACCTTTGCAATACATCCCAGTTACCAATTACCACATTAGCAAGTAGTCCCTGTTTTAGCCATTATATATGCATAGGGTTTCTGGAAGGAGGAGCGTGATATGACATTTGGCTTTGGGTAAGTTGTCTGAATTGCGAATATGAACTATGACAATAAATCCTGCACCATTCTTGCTGGTGGCCACTTTCCCCCCCGCTCAGACCATCAATAATAACTAGGCAGGGGACCAACGGAGCGCGCCCAGTGTGTAGACCTCAGCATTCTACTGTGTTTGGCAGTTGCTGTCTGAGTGCAGAGAGGAGAGGAAACCCCTGCAGCAGATGGAGGGAAGGAGCAGAGCACAGGGATGCACCAAACGCTTAGTGCCACTGGAGTCACTAAGGGGACGTGTGGTGCCAAACATCCCACATCTCTCTTTAAGAGCGCAACATGATGTCTCTGAAACTTAACTAATGAGCCGATGGGAATTGTTAATTGATTTTTATGTTTCTGTGTTTTGGTTTTGAAGTATAAAAGGCTTGGCCGTTTAAAGTTTCCCAAAACACTGCATGGGTGGATGCTGGCTTGTTATGTAATGCTTAATTTGGCATTGTTAAGCGTCTTATATTGGTTATGTGCTGCGTCGTTCTATGCAAAGGTCAGAAAAGCTATAAGGGAAGGACAGTTTAGATAATTTGAGACCATTTACCTTTGTTCTGATTATGATATAATTTATTACTTGAAAAAAGTCTTATTTGATATGTTGAGTCAGCACTGCCACAGGGAGTATTAATGAATGGATATTACCGTCACTCTGCAGTGCATTTCACTTACTAAAACACCGCCTCTGGTACCCACAAATCCATAGTACATTTGTCAAGTTACTACACTGGTCACTTTGTTACTGTGTTAGTCAGATAATTCTGCAGGTAATAAACGGATGATGCTGGCATTTTCAGAAAAGGTCAGCAAAAGGCCAAGGGAGGCATTTCTTTGGTGGATTTAAAATATATTGGCTGCAGAATTTTTAAGGTTTCTATGGTCTTCTGGGAGACAGACAACTGTGGCTATGGAAATTTATGATGACTACAGAATTCACCATTGTCACAGTGTAATACAGAGAGCTCGAGAAGTCCAAATTATTCCATTTTTATAGGTAAGAATAGGGACAAGAATGTTTATAGGGCATCATGTACTTAATCTTCCCATGGGCTTTTTGCATTGGTTTGGAATTTGAAGTCTGAGTATGTGTTGAGATGGGATAATAAACAATAATATTGTTTATCGTGATAAAAAGGGCAGACGATAATCATTCGTGGGACATCTTATATAATCGTGATCATCACCAACAAAAATAATCGTCATTATATTACCAGAAGAATATGCAGAACAGACCTACTTCTCTCTTCTAGATCACTGCTCTATTCAGTTCAATTCAATCTTTATTAAGAACACAGAATATCTTGTTCATAGTGAATAGTAAAAAATAATAAAAAATTAAAATACATTGCAAGTTATAATGTATACAGACATGAATGACCAATGTCTTGTTTTTATCACAAAGTAGAGAAAGAGTTGTTTAAATATGGAACCTATTCATAATATTAAAATTATAATTACTCATATCCATAACATTTTTAAACTGTCAGCAGCTTTAATAATTATCGTGATATAATCTTTAATCGCAATTATTTTGGCCATGATAATCGTGGCACCAAATTTCAATATGGTCCTAGGTTATGCCTAGTGTTGAGTATGTGTTATGTTCTCCTGTAATGTCATAAACACGTGCAATAGAGTTCTTGGCACCGTAAGACTGTAACATGTAACAAAGGCTGATATATTGCTATAGAAAAATAGCCTACATTCTGGTATTTGAAATATGTTCTTCATCATTGGCGCACAGAAGCAAACTCACCGTATCTTTAGTGACCACCATGTGTAAAAGGATGTCCTGATATAGAGGACACAAACTACGAGCTCATCCATGCGAGGGGGGGATTGGCTGCAGGGACAAAAAGAGTAATGATTTGTGGCATGGTTTATCTGGACTTCAATGAGGGTTTGGCCCATTAATCTCAATAAAAACAGGAGAGAGTGCAGGTACACGGGCCATGTGAAGAAACACTCAAACAGAACACAAGCGGCACCTGTCTCCTCTCTCAGCTTTGTTTCCTGGTTGGACACAAGGCCTTATTGTTCCCACACTGGCTGTAACATCGCCTCAAAATCACCCCTGGTTCGATCACTCAGAGACAGAATCACCTTTTATAACCCAATAGGGCAAGATGAGATGGAGGAGGTCACTATAAGAGCTGGAGAGCACTAAAATTGTGTATATATGTCTGCTATAGTACCCAAGATATAACATGCATAACATACAAGCCAGTAAATGATATTATGTTATGATGCTGTTTGTAAATGTACTTGTAGTGGAAATAGTAGTGGTAGTATATTTTTAAACATTATTTTTAAAACCACAGTATGTAACATTCTAGCTAAATAAGAGACTAAAATAAATGTTTTGTTTGTTTTTTTTTTTCATTTTCGTGTTGCAGTGAAAAACATAAAAACATGTGTCCTTACTCTCAGGGGGGCTGCATCTCCAGAAACCTGACTGAAGGTGAAGGTTATTTACTACCTCTGATCTATAAAGCAAAAACAACAGTCTTTTTCCCCAGTGAGTATTTCTTTCCAAATGCAATTGACAGTATAAATAAAAATGATGTCTTGATCAAGTTTTTAATTAGAAAAGTATCCGCCCCCTCTAAAGCAGAAGTCATCTTAGGCCATCATATGAAGCCATTTCTTTGGAGACTCACAAATCCTCACTTTGACAATAAATTGGACCACCACCAGCTGCAGTAATTCACCAGTCCAAAACTTCCCCTATATTCGTTAATCACATCAGGTTTGCTTCAAGGGTACATGCTTTTTCACCACCTTCTATTCGCTCAAAGGGAAGTCAGATCCCTGCGTTTCTTTACCTGCATTTTTACATTGAATTAGGATTTAGTCATCACTTGCTATTTGTGGCTGCAAAAGTAAGAACTATGAACAATCTGTATAAAATAGCCGGTAAATGTACATACACTGCCAAAAATACCACATTTTTGGCTAAATGGTAGATGGTAAATGGTTACATTTTATATAGCACTTTTCCACTTTTAAGGCACTCAGAGCACTTTAAATCAAGGAACCACTCACCCATTCACACACACATCACCCATTCAACACACATTCATGCACCAGTGTATACAGACAATGGGGGCAAGGTGGGTTAAGTGTCTTGCTCAAGGACACAATGACAACGTTCATCTGTGGGGGCTAGAATCTCACTGCCAATCTGTAGGCCAGAGGATCTGACCGCTCTACCGATGATGTTTGATTTGAACCGCCAAACTTCGGATCAATGGACACACTGATCACACAACACAACGCTCTAATAAACTGAGCTACTGTTGCTACTACCACAATATACTGGATTAGCAAATGTATTGGTGCCACTATTGCAAACACATTTTGGATATTATAATAACTAAAATCTTTACCACAAGGATAACTGGATTGCCCTATTGCCTGGAATGTTTCTCAGTATATGGCATTAAACGTATGTATTGTGCATTTATTCAGTTGTAGTTATTTCTATTGCTAAAAAGTAATTTGAAAAACTTGCAATTTTACTGAGTGAGGTCACCTCTCCACAGAGCTGGCTTGTAACCTGGCCTGGTGGCACCATCTGCTTCTCTCCATACAGCAAGATAAGTTTAACACTATACTGTGGGTGGAACATTACAGGCAAGAGAATAACATCCATGGAGACAATCAGGTGACAGAAAAGTTACATTGTACATCTTGCACAAGTGTTTGGAAATATTGTACAAATACAGTTGTTACAGTTATTTCACACTCAGTAAGGGAAATAAATAAGGATTCTTTTATGGCTGGACCCAGTAGTGATTGTTATGGAAAGCAAAACCAAAGTCTATCAATAGCTAAACAGCAAAATCCATAAAGAGACTATG
>KN469665.1:7454-21958 GCA_000787095.1 Periophthalmodon schlosseri
TGGCGCCTTATTTTTAGAACATTTGCTTTATTTTTATTTTGGCGGGGTTTAAAGTTGTCCGTGCTGACATATGAAAACAGAAAGGCGAGCTGGCAGTCACGAAGGGGTGTCAGTCGGATCCGAGTGGCTCTTCAGTGCGGGCACCTGTGCTCACTGTGTGCATTGAGCCACTAGGGGACTCGATTCCCCCAGTCACCGACAGCTCTGCGCTGCTCAAGCACACAGGCGTTTTAAATGTCTCCAGACTATATTATGCAAGGATAAAATCAACACTAAATATTGAGTGTGTTATAATTTTAATTCATACAGTGTAATTAGTTGTTTGATGCATTAATGTAGATTTTAGAATAAATTAAATACATTGATACTGAATTAAAAACATAAACTAGAGGGAAAAAAACAACACAACTAGGGCTTGTGTGCTCTGTAATAAATTGCCTATGCCACGCCAATAGGAAGCAATTTATTCTAATAAATTGCATATTACCGTGATTGAGGATAGGGCAGCCAACTGTTCCGGTGTGTGTGTGTGTTAAAGCTTGCAAATGAACACACACGTGTTTGCTCAACCAATTCCCAGTAAAGAGCCAGTAAGCACTCAGGGAGCGCACAGCCAGCACCTCACTGTCTTATGTGTTTTACAGTGGCCAGCTCAAACAATTAGCACTTACACAATTTTGACACAGCACAATTAACGCTGTCACCACACGTTCGATTTCCAATTTTGCTGTTAAGACAGCAGTGCTCAAAAGAGGAGACTGGACAGATAAGGTGCTGCTGGGTTTTACTGGTGGGATTCAGAGGACCAGAAGGAAGCGTAGTGTTTCAATGGGGAAAAGCGCCACTGACTGCCTTTTTCTCTATAAGCCGAAACTTGTGCTTTTATAAACCTATCAAAAATAATAATTCATAAAACGTCAAAGCAAATGGCATTTACATCTTAAAAGGAAATGAAAGAAGAGAGGAACCAAGCTTCTTTTGCCAGTCACAGTGTGTGTGTTGTGTGCGCAGAAAACAGTTCATGGCATGCAAGCTATTAAACTGAAAAATGATATAAGGCTTTAGAAAGTGCCTATGAGGGAGTTGGACCATTTGCTTTCCTTGTGTTTTTGGGCCTGCAGCTCATTCAGAAATCACATCCAACATTTTTGGCAGTGTCTTGGAGGGAAAGTGTATTTCTGGGCTGAGTATTGGAAGGTTTGTGGTCTGTTTTGTGCTTCTCTGCACCTGGAATCAGCTGCTCAAAATGAGGTGAAATATTAGGCTTCCTCATGACTGACTGCAGGAACACACTTTCTCGTAGCTTTTGTATATATCCAAGGCAGGTGCTTTTGGGCACGAGGCCAAGCCCTTTTTCTGTCAAGGTGTTTTCAGCTCGCGGTCTGTCCTGAACCAGCGCTGCCTGACTCACTGTGTGCGAGAGGTAAAAATCACAGCCAAAAAAGTTAGTTTCCCCTCAATGAGTGTGTATAGAAATGTGAGTACTACTTCAGGAATCCCAAGGCCAGGACCTCTATTGCAAGTGTGGAATCAACACTTACATTACAAAAAGGGATACATAAACATAGGCAGCACAATTATCAGGCGCCGCTGTGTTGGAAGTGGAGATGGAGAGCCGAAAGGTCTGTTAGCAATCACCCCCCTCACAGCCTGCCCTCTGTAATCCAGTGGGTGTATTCTACCTTATTTTGTGCCAACAACGGCCCTTAACAACTACCCACTGGTTGTCAGGCCGGCTGGCAGGCTAAAGTGGCTGTAGAAGCAAGCACAGTTGTAGCGCAGGTCAGACCGGGGAGAAAAACTCTCTTCTAAACAGCAGGTTAGCCGGGCCTAGCATGTGCGTGTGTGATGTTGTTGTTGCATCAGGGGCCCTCAGTCGACTGCTAGCTTCCCTCGGCCGCGGACAGCTTGATGCATTGTGACAAATGAGAAAGCAGTTTGATTTCGCACAACACTGAGCTGCAGCGCGCCATAATGAAGTGATCATGACTTTACCCTTGGTTCACTTTGGCCAGAGACCTGCCGTGTTTTCCCTATTCAATCGCTTCACTCACTTATTTACTTGGCAAGCATTTCCTCCCGTAACCTCTAGTACTGCATAACTAGCGTCAAGGGTGGGTTGCTTGATAAAAACCACCGCTATGGGGCATTGGTTTTACACATAGGGGAGCGCTAGCAGTTTTTATTGATATTCAAGTTGCTACACAGTTGGAATAATAATGAGAGTATTTTCTGTATCACCTCTAGTGTCCATCAGCCATCAGGCCAGAGAGCAGGTCACATATATAAACTTACAATAGCAAGCGCAGAGTGATTACTTCTGGTTACTTCTGATCCATGTTAGAGGTGGGCAATGTCTCAAATCAAAAGTAATATTGTGAATGTTGTGAAAATTGGGTATTTTGTTTATAATTACAAAAAACTAAACTGCATAGATGATTAAATAATACTAATATTTAAATACACTCTTGAGCAAATTTTTGTTGGATTGCCAAAAATCTGGATTAGCGTTGTCAGCAACAACACACATCTACTAATCAGGATGGCGCATTTGGACTTTTGCTTGTATATAAACCAGTATTGCCCACCTCGAATCCATATGTTGTTGTTTCATATTTTTTTCAGTATATGAATGAGAGTTGTCGCTATGCTTCTATAGTTTTTCTTATTAATAACCAATGAAAACAAACCAACAAGCACTTAATTAATGTGGTCCTGCTTTAGTTCTTCGCACAGTGGGGTCCTCGGCATGGCAGGAATGGAGGGGACTGCCTCTCTGCATCAGCTGTCCTTTGCTTGCATATTGGGTTTCAGAAGCTGTGATGGATGCCAAATGCCTGTAGCCAGTTGTGAAGACGGCGGGGGAGAATTCTGGTATGGATTTGGATCAGGGTTAGTGGCACTGGCTTGGAATTCCGCCCTTGACCTCCATTTTGGATCCTCTCCTGCCTAGCAACTAACGACCTGTCAAATTAACCCCATAAAAAACGTAACAACTAATTATATGAAGGATTGTAAATTTGGATTTGTAACGACGCGACGTTAAGGTAAAAGTGTCAGGGGAAGGTGGTTTATTTGTGCGCGGTTGGTTCTGATTGGCCGTTATTTCGTTTTTATGTTTCTCCTATTGTCTCATTTTCTCTTATCTTAATTTTTGGGCAGGCAGAGAGCAGAATCCAAGGAGGTTCATTTGAATAACTGGCGAAATGAGGAAATAAAGTCTCGGCGACAAAATGGAAGTGGCTTTAGGCTCTGCGCATTCATGTCACCGCTTCATCAAATGATTCCACAATAGCAGGCTACACAAGTGATGGAATTTGAATTAAAGTATGACAGTTTTAGAATGTGTTTCTGCGCCGGACTGCCAGGGGGCTTGGGTTTCATGGGCTGAGGCGAAGAGGGATAGAAACTGGACGGCTGGGAGGTTCTTGTACAGTATAGACATATTTTCCACTCCTTCGTTCACCCACCTCCCCAAGTCTTTTCTCCATCTGACGGGAACAACTTAGCCGGAGCACTTTTGTTCAGAAGTACAGTGTGGTTAGAGCCCAGAGCCAGGCAGAAAATGGGGTGTTAGGAAAAGCGTCTCCACAACAAGAAGTCAAAAATAGGGCCTTTAGTTGATAGGCACCTTCCAAGAACAATTACGCTACCTGCTGTGCCAAATAGAAGGGTTCAAGAGATAAGTGCACAAGAGTGGTGTTCTGCTCAGACTGGTGGCGAGCTTGTAAACCCAAAATGTATATATGACCCAAAGGGATTGTAAACTGTCGCGGGTAAAATTTCTAACACATGCGAGCTGGGAAAATAAGGCTGTTCAAACACGATAAAACTAATCCCAAGAACTAGCAGCTCTCCCAACATTTGCATAAATAAGTCCTGAAATCCATTAAGTCAAAGAACAAAAGTGATTAAGATTAGCCACACATGTTGTCCCCCAGACTTGCATTCTGGCTGGAAAAAGCTGAAATTTTCCATTTACTAGTGCACCAAGTCTGCCATATAGTAGTAATTTCACGAGTGAGAATAACAACGGCAAAAAGATTAGTTATAATTTGGACTTTTTGTACAATTTTTCCATAACTCTTGTAGTGGCACACACTGTAATAAGATCCACAAAATCTGTTCGCTCACATTCTGGCCCCCGCAAGTCCCCTCACAACAGTTCAAATAAGAACCATGTCCCGCAAGCTATATAAACGCTGAAAACTCATAGAAATTACATGAAACCTAATACAAGTGTCTGCCTTTATATGTTATATTCATATTCGAGCCCTGCATCACGGCAAGGTTAGGAGTCAATGTCTAAATTCTGTGTAACCCCTGCATTCTCCCTCTACTCAATCTGCAATTACAGCGAGCTGCTTTGAAGAAGCCAGGCGGAACTAAAATGACTTTTCATGTCCGGTATAATGACTGCCATTTGGAAGCAGACATGGAGAGAGAGGGCAAGAGAGAGGGAGCTACAGTGCAGAGTCAATAGAGATCAAGGGAGGGGCTGGAGGAGAGAGGAGGGGGCACAATCAGAGGAGGAAAATGGCTTAGGTCACCTCTGGTTCTGACCAGACGGCCCGACCCAACCAGCGCTCTCTCGCTCATTGCCTGCACATGAGACCACACTTATGTCCAATTATTTCTTCCTCTGCTGCTACAGTGGAACCTTCTCCCGCTTTACGCTGTTTTTTCCTCAGATATTTCTCTCCTTTTATTCGCATCAAAACGAGCTTAGAAACCCTGAGACGGATTACAAGACAAATGACAGTGAGGAAGCCTGTATATTCTCTTTGGGGTGAAGCTCTGGAGCCAAAGGCCAGAGTGTGTCATCACCTGCGCTCACAGCTGGCTATCTCTTACTCCTGCCTCTCTAATGAGCCCAGACAGTCGCACTCAGCTTATGGCACACACTGATGCTGTGTTGGTAATCTATTATTTAGTCTCTCTAGGGAAGGCCGGTCTCAAGAATTTCATGCATGCATTTTGCAAAGCAAATGGCAGCCCTCTGGGAATACAGAGCTCTGTGTGGGAAAGGAACCAGCACGTATTACACATTAATGCCAGTCACAGTGTTTCCCGCACGTCATATTTCAACATCGTTTTTTGTCATTTTTCCCACTGTAGTAAAATGAGCTGATGCTGCTCATACAGATGTGCTTCAATGGCATTGACAATTCTATTTGATACACGAGTCTTTGTCTTTTTCATTCACTATTTCTCCCTCCCTTTACTCCATATTTCAGAGTGATATTTAAGGATGAAAGATGAAGGTTGGGCTTCAAACAGCCAACACAGAAGATTGGGTATATCTTTCCGTTTTCTTTTCATGTATACTTCAGGAACTATTTCAGAGGTGTTTCGAATAGTTGCGTCAGGCTGCACAGACTTGTTTATATTTAGTCAAGCTTGAAAACTATAGCGATCACGACCCCCTGCGTTGTATTTATAGTCTTTCCGTTTTAATTGTACATTTTAAAGAGTCCCAACTGACTGATGAGCTAACAAGGCTTCTTGGAAGTATCCCCCAGGTATTCGCAAACTTTTACAGACCCATGAACTCATTTAGAATTTGTCTATATTTGGCTCGGGGCATATGCAAATCTCTGTGGACGTGAGATGGCAACAGTTAAACATAGAAAGGCAGTTAAAATGTAGCTGTTAAGGACTTGGGTTACTCTTAAATGAAGTTAATGCAAAAGGATAAAGATGCCGTGAATAGGTCGAGGTTAAAGTTAGCCGAATGGTGAGAGGCAATCCGCATACCAAACCCAATGAAGTCACCAAAATATTTAGAAGAAATGCTAGAACGCTCTGGCTATTAATGACGCCACTGAACTAAATGGCCCCGTTAACACTAGCGAACAAAAAAATTCCAGTTTCTTACTTATATGACTAATCTCCAGGTGCAAAATGCTATCAGCTATCCACTAAATCTCTCAAACCTCGGGGCTACATTCCTCTTGAATTTCCTTGACCTTGAATACAAAGATTTTTCACTTAATTTCGATTCAAGGAAGCCCATGTCGGGTATAGGCCAGTGTAACCCAAACTGCCACGCTTAATCCTCTACCTAACGCTACCTTGTCCTTGCATGCGCTCTCTCGTCGGGTTACCCTAAAGAAACATTCCAGGAGAGTTTTAGCACATCTGAAACTGGACACCTGCATGGCCCTGTGTGGGTGTCTGACAATGAGAAAGGGAAAGTCTGAATGTGAGAAAGTGAAGACTTACATACGGCCACGCTAGTTTTGGGTTTCATGATGCGCAACAAAATAAGCCTGAGGAAAGGTATGAAACTGTAAGGGACTGCTGGATTTTATACATGGATGTTCTCAGATAATTTTGTCAGAGTACATGTAGTACCTTGCCTTGGATCTAGAATACACATTACTCCAATACTTTACGAAGGTGTGAGTCTGGCCGTTGAGTCTCCCTAAATTCAGATGGGCGTGATCAGCAGGACGATGGAGGGAGCGATGACCAGACTGATATCCCTCTTTATGAAAAAATACTAAGAGATAACATTCTGGACTTGTCAGACAAAGTAGTTCCAGAAACACTCTAGAGCATAGACCTCAGCCAAGGCATTCAGAGAATTACTGACCCCTTGTGACTTAAGGCTTTGATGGTAAATGGAATTTCACCTCTTCTTGTCACCAGAAATATAGTGTGAAGCTCTAGGGTTCAACTATTTTCAACTCTGCAAAATTTGTAAAAAAAAAAAAAAAAAAATCTTGATGCTTTGACACCAGTCCCAACAAACAACTTTCTTTGGCTCATTCGTGACCTGACAAATACCAACAAATGTTTCCTCGATTATACTGGAAAGAAACACTGTAAACGCGTAAATATTCACAGCATAAAATGGAATCATGGGAAGGAGAGCCAGAGAGACAAAATGGTGTTGTTGACCAAAGGCATCCATGGAGATTACACAGTTTACCTTAAAAACCCTCCCAAAATATTTGGGCTAGTTGTCAAATGTTAAGTGCATCTGTGGCAGAGGCAGTCAGAAATCCTTACTCTTTCTTTAAACTAGCTGGGAAATAGTTCACATTTGATGACTGGCCTCAGGTCTCGACAAAGAAAAAGGTGTCCATTACAGTAAGGCTTTCAAAATGCAATAACTCACTCAGAAAGCTAATATGCATCAGAAGAAAAGTGTGGATTGATGGCAATTTAACAGTTGATGTCGGCCGTCTCGCCTGGAGCTTTTAAAATTGCAAATGGCTTTTCCTTTTGCCTTGGTTAATTTGCATTCTTCCAACTTTATTGTGTGCGTGTGTGTGTGTGCTTTACAGTAATGTTTTTATAGCACATTATATCACATTTTGTTTCCTTTAGGAAGCCACAAAATAGGTTACAATACAGTCTTTTGTGTCCTTTTTCAGTTCAGTTTGGGAAATGTCCCGGGAATATACAATCTAGTGTGAAGAGCTGAAGTTGAAGTGTGCAAAGAGACATCCCACACTAGCTGCTGGCCATATTGGTGCTTCCCTGATGCACAGTGCTGCCAGTCTGCATAAGCCCTCTCTGGGGAATTCACCTCCTCCGCCACCTCTTTCACATTTTATACTTTTCTTTTGAAATAGTTACTCCAACTGTGCCGCAAGGGAGAAGGACTGTCAATTTAGCTTCACTTGACAATAAGAACACTCATAAATACAGCTGATGTTTCTTTACTGGTGACTGCAGCCTCACAATATGAGGACATGACATTATTAGAAGATATGTTGGCCAAAGTGAAACTGCTAACTTCATTACAAGAGCATAGTTGAGAAAATGGTTTGTTGGTTTGCCCTTTTCATGTTCTGAGCTAAGTGATGTAGACCAGCGTGTGCCTAAAAGTGATCACTGTTTTTACATGCACCATCTGCAGTGGCTGTGTTACCCCACGGCTCCAGTCCCCAGTGACACACATAGGCACCTAGCCAGAGCAGAGGAGGAGGCTAAAGCCTGAGCAGACAGTGCTAACCAGAGCTCACTTCAGCATTTAATTGCTCCTCTTTTTGTCCCAGTGGACTTCATTACCAACATCTTCAGAAATATCACTTGTTTGGTCTTGGAAACAAGTGTTTGTTCTTCTTTTATGTCTCTGCAGCAGAATGAAGCGGCTAGTCAAATATTCTCTCAGCTAAAGTGGTTTCAAAGCCTCAGATCTGCTCACAGAAAGTTTAGGTGATTATATAGAGCTGTAATGGAGCTGATGGCAGCTGTATACAGCAGTGCACAACTCAAGGGCATTTTCATTACGGGAAGTGCACTTACAGTTGCGCTGTTTGATCACATACTTACTTATTAATTTCAATAAGAAACTTAGCCAGTTTTAATGACGCAACGTTAGGTTCTTATGACCTCGGCTATTATGGCAAGGCTTTTAGCTAAATCCCTGTTTATCAAGAAAACACCTTAGATTTTTTTTTTTACTAAAGGCAAATTATAGTGACACATTCAGCCTAAACAGACCTTACCATAAGGCAAAGGTAATTTTTGACTTCATTAAATCCTGGTCTAAAAAATGTACAGCATCTCCACATAAAAGCAGCAGGAGAGGTGATTATCTTTGGAAATTAGCTCACTCATTTAGTGCTGTGTGGATGCAGATGCCTCCGTTCAATGGAAGCCTATTATTCCAAACGACTCTCATTAAGCCATAGTGAAATAAGGCAAGCTGTGGAAGCAGTGAAATAAAATCTTTAGACTGCTTGTGCAGAACTCGGCAGCGCTGAGCCACGGCGTCTTCATTAAGAGCGCTGACGTCAGGAGCACACAAAACGAGTATGCCGTGTGAAAAGAAAATTTGTATACAGCTGATTTGTTCCTCTTATGCCTTATAGGAAGTTATTTTGTGTTTGTGCTCGCAGCTGAGGAAACCAAAAGTACATATGAGCTTAATGAGCATCAGATAAATAAGCTCAAACTGTGGGGCATGAGTCAGTGATTATGCATAATTTGTGCCTTTTTAGCATCTACTAATTTGGAAACACATTGAATTTGCTTTCCTGATTATGTCACCAACGTACCTCTTTGTAGAACTTCTCATGTCTCCAAATGATGTTTAAAAAGTATATAAAGCGTACATTTTGTTAAAGCAGACCTCTTCTGCAGAATCGACTTTTCAGAGCTTTTAACCATGTTATAGTTGTTTCCCTTCTCATTTACCCTCTTTAAGTTGTTTTTGGAGTGATTTCTGCATGTTTCAGTAATCTTTAATGTCTTATTTTGAAGATGTCATATTGCCGATCAGCATACGCCCACTTTGACGTACTTACTTCGTTCTTTAATTGGATTTTCTTAATCTGTGATACACGTAGGATTCGGCAGTGTCGCCTAGTCATTTTGATACAAATGAAAAAAATCTGCTAACCGCTAGTGCGATCTGCAGCTATCCGCAGGAGGGGCCAACAGCTACACGGCTCTTTGTTGTGATGACGTTTACGACAACATCAGCTCCTATTGGGCACCACAGTTTTCTAACGCGGAAGTAAGCAGACATGTTTACTATTATTATAAATTGTTTTAGATTCATTTTGCAATTTAAAATGCGCAAATTATAACATAATGATCCACGGGTGTCATAGATTTTAACTATAGAGCAGACACAAGCACAATACGTCTTCTTTAATATTGGATTATTCTGAATATTCAGTCAGTGCCGCACACCGGGCACATTCAAGCGCACAGATCTTGCGATTCATTTGATTCATCACTTGCATTTACCAGTTTAGCTGTATTGAATCTATGAGGCATATCCAGGACATTAATGCATCGTGATCTATGTCAATTGTAAGTGCTATACACCAAGGGGCCCTGCAAAGCAACAGAGAGAATGCTTGATGAGATGGACTTCAGTCAATGAAAAACACTGAAGGGATTTACCCGCGCTCTCCCAGGTCCCAGTGGCACTGCAGGTCAAGTGGCATTTGCATCTCCCTCAAGATTACCCTCTACTTGCTTTTTTCCCTATATTTACTGCCGCCACCAGGGAGAATTCAAATGACTATCACATATCAATAATACTAAGTAAAGCGGCACGGTATAGCATTTGGCAGTGGCATTTTAAAGGTGGAATATGGAACTTTTCTGGTGCTTGCCCATATGACAGAACAGAACGGGGGGTACAGAAAAGACCGATATGGGTTTTTCCATGGCCGATGTCGATACCGTTTGTTTAGAATCCAGAGAAACCAATACTTGATAAGCTCTGCCGATATTTTTGGGCCGATTTTGATTATTTTACCCAAATTCTGTAATTTAAATTTACTACAAACTCACCCACAGCCCTTTTTAAACCATAAACATATAAGAGAGCTGTGGTGTCAGGTTTTGTGCAGCTATCTCTTCATATTGTTCTTATATTGTTGTAAAAGTGTTAAGCTTAGTGTATAAAGCTTTGTGTGTATTTTTTAGGCAGCAGATTAACTGAAACAAAATATCGGATTTAAAGCTGATAGCTGATACGATAAAAAGTCCAAATATCTCTAGTAAAAACGCAACAGCAACAAAACATTGAAGATCATAACATAGTCAAATAAATAAAATAATGTATGACACATTTGAAAAGAGTGCTTCTTGTGTACCCTAGCAATTATCACCAACCTCATCCCTCCTTATCCTCCTTTCCTCCCTCCCAGCCCACTCAGGAAATGTTATTGCTTTGTCTGGCTTGTTCTACAGTAATTTTTCCTCTTTTTACTTGCCCTAAGGCTTTATTGGATAGGACAGATGTAGCATGAAATGGGGAGAGAGTGCGTGGAGACATTCGGCAAACTGTTGTGGCCGGAAGGCGAACACACAACGCTGAGATGGTATCAACCGCATTTGTGCGACACCAAACCACTACACTGCCAGCAAGCACCAATTACAGGTGTTTTTGTGTTGCCAGATATGATGCTTAGTCTCCATGGAGATCGCTAAGTTTTCTACTAATTTGTGGAAAATTTCAGGCAAAAAACATCTTCATGGAGAATGGAAGGTTTCATATCCTCATCCTAAAAACGTAGCCCTTTAAGCTCGTATTGCTAGTAACCTCCCATTGATTTATATGCGGTTGGTTTGTGGCCTGCATGTAGTGATGGGATGTGCTCCTCTGTCCCAGTGCTGGTCAAGACTATAAATTGCTGGACATTATTTTCGATTAACCGCACCGACTCTCGCGTCCATCACAATTGGTACCATTTTACCCCCTGTCACAGCGGAGCCATATTGCTAGTGTTGCTTCATTTTAAATTGTCTGTGGGCATGATAACGCACCAGGCAAACCCCGGGACGCAAGCCACTGGGCCATCTTATTAATGCAGAGCCGCGATAACGGCGCCATCCATAGCCCTGGCTCTATCTCCATCTTCAGGCAAATTCCTAACAAGTCCAGAGGAGCAGAGGGGGGATAGTGGGAGCAAGGGGGCAGCGTCTTGGCACTTTATCATGGCTGTGCTGGCTGATTGCAGTATCTAGCATCACAGGCTTTCCCAAATAGTACTTTTCACCCGAAGAGTGCATACCTCTGCCAAGACATTGGACCTCGCAACAGCAAAGTGTGTTGTTATAATCTAATGATCGTCAATGTTGTATCTGAAACTGCTTAAATCTGTTTCCTCATATGTTTGATTTTTATGCTAGCGTAACCATTTTGTAGAAATCCATTTTTGCAGTATGGCAGTAATCATTGGTTTCAGCATCCTGTTATAGACAATATTTTGAGGACTTTTTAAATTGTTTATCGCTTTGGCAGTGGTCCTAATTTTTCATCATTCTGGAACCTATTGATATAAATAAAAATACTGTAATGTTCAAACATCTAAATAGTAAAGCTAATAGATTAAAAACTAAAATGAAATGTTTAACATGTTTAGCTGTGGCTTTGACAGGAACATTGTGTCTATGCAGAAAGCGCTCTCTTTAGTTCTTAATGAGTTCATTGGTAATCAATAGCACTTTCTCAGCCATTGGCATGTGACACTGAGGCCACGACCTGGGAGGCACCCAGACGCTGCAGTGGAGCAGCTCACACAGGAGTCACTGGCTCAGGCTTTGACAGACACTTGAAGCCCTAGTGGACTTATTTTGCCTAGAATTAATTCCGTTGTTTTCAAAGTAGACATTGTTGCCGTTTTATGTTCCCATGGTTTGTCTTTAAAGAATCCTTTGTATGAGTCTACTGAACAAAATGCTGCTGCAGCTTGTCAGTCAGACATTCTGAGCAGTAGCTCAGTTAGCATCCTGCTGATTTAGGCCATTTTTTTAGCTTGTGTTCTCTGAGGAAGATGGGGCCTGGCCTCCCAGAGCGGGCCAGAGCGGTTGACCCCTCCCTGGCGAGCTCTCACGTCTGCCTGCCATGATTTGATTCAGCCACACTCAGTGGAACAGCGGGGAGTGGCCCAAGTGGAAGTGCCACTGCCAAGGCTGATTCTACCAAAGAACTGAGGGCCCATTGAGAGGCACTGATCAAGTGTGCCGGATGTTTTGGATTCACACTGCTGTGCTTCTGTATATTCAACAATTAAGTCGCTCTCAAACAGGATTTGGTTTTCTGTCTTTAGAATGAAACTGGCACCACTGCCTTTGAGAGATGTCATATTTCAGCTGTTGTCAAAAACACTGCATATGCATGTTATGTCTTTTGTTGTTGAGCCCGACACAAAGCAGGAGGAGGAGATTTGGCAAATGAAAAACAAGTCGGCCAGGTGCCAGGCGCAAGTCGAGCATGGAAGCTCAATAACGCAGGCTGCATCGATTTGCGAGTTATTCATTATTTGTTTTGGATGTAGAGAAAGTTCTTTGGAAGATGATTTTGGTACACAGTCCAGACTCTGAAATGCACGCTTTGACAGATCATCAATGGCCACAGCATATGATAATAAATAGCTTCGTATTGACTTATTTTTCCAATTCTTCTCCTCCCGTGGGCTGTTGTGCTTAAACCAAGACCAAGCACTCTCCTGAGTATTGGATTTTTGTCCGGCCTGCTTTCAGATGTGAAAATGAGGATTTATTTTGTCCCGCTGCTGAGTGATGTTTAGAAAAGAGCATGGATTCGACTAGATAAATGGAGATGGAAAAAGGATATAGATCACACTGCGGTTAATATCTCTTGTGACAACAAACAGCCTTGCTGCTGGTAATTTACAAGCATCTACACCTTCAAAATGCAAAATGGCAGCTTTGTTTATTACATTGGAAATAAATGTCTGAGGCCCCCGCTGTCACTCACATATGGCACTTCCTTTGAGGAAAAAAAAATCCAGGGCCAGTGACTCGTAATAATGCGTTGGCATGACGGCAGCCATTTTGCTAAACCTCCGGAGGCGCTGATCGTCACACGGAGGCGATGGCATTGTCTTGGCACTGACCCGACTGCAGGCTCCAAGTAGTAAGTGATAGCCAAGCCGGAGCTTGTCACGGCTGATGCTCATCACTCCTGACATCTGTCTGCACGTTAGCTCTTCCTGGTGCGCAGCAGTCCCCAGATCACTGACCTTGGGATCTGTTTCTGTGTTGCACTGCCCTGAACCTCTGCCTCCTGCTCTGTCCTCATTTGGCACGGCTACCGTGTGTGTTTGGAGGCTATCTCTTACCCTTTAGACCTTGTTCTGTGAGCATACATGACTCAAACTCACACTGTTCAAACAATTAGGTGACCTCGCATGAATCATTTGTTTGAAGGGCTTTTTTTGTCAAACTGGAAAACACATTATTGGCCTTGCTATGGTGTTGTCATATTATGTTGATGATATGCTAAACGTTAGAATAGATAAACGAAACACAAGCACTAAAAACTCTTCAAACACTGTGGCTGTGTGAACTTACACTTAGGCTCAACCAAACAATTAGTTTCCCCTCTGCCAAAGGTAACTTTCTTGTGCTTGTTTGGTGATGTTTGTGTGAGTGAAGAGAATGCCAAACCCTGCTGGCACTGACAGGAGCAGCCTGACAGAGCGTCTCGTCTGAGCGCTCCTACTGGACGTCTGCGTTCGCTTCGACAGCAGAACAAAAGGGCTCTGAGAGGCTGGCTGATCTGGACACATAAATGGCATCTGAAGCACTGGTGTGGCTGTTAACAAGAAAACAGCTCATCACTTTGTACCTAGACTGATGTCCCATAGGCTCCAGACACTAATGACTATGAGATGCATCCTGCCAATCAACGTACACAAACTTTATGTACTTTGATTTACGAAGTGGAGTTTTGGAGTTTCAACACAAGTTGCCATCTTTACTTTATACTTTATTTTTCTGATACTGAGACACTTCTTTAATCAAAACTAGGACTGGAGAGAGAGAGAGAGTTAGCTGGAGTTTGGGAGTGACTGGAGCATGTCTTCAATCAGCCAATAATTTCTGTAATCGACTACCGCTTTAATCAAAACCATGACACAGAGATTCTTCCGCGTTCATTTTTCCATTCTTTTGGCCCATCCTTTTTAGAGACTACTGTTGTGACTCATGAGCGGCCCTCACCCCTGGCCTCCCTCATGAGGTAATTAAGCCCCTGGTTGTTTGCTTAGCTGTCT
>KN469666.1:0-16133 GCA_000787095.1 Periophthalmodon schlosseri
TTCGAAACATCCAATTACGTTTTTTCTGACAAATACTATAAGACACAAAAGTCATGGAACAAAAGTCGCCAGGCCAAGTTACAGGTCAGATCTGTGGAGAGGTTATAAATACAAAATTGATGTTTAATCCCATACAGTGGAACATTTCACAATAATATCTTCATGGAGACAAGCGGGCAGTGGCGTTTTTTGGTTTTCCTGGCCCTATGAGTGGAGCAAACCATTATTGAGAGGAGGAGGGGTGTGATACATGAGATGTTGCTTTTTATTTGTCAAAAAATAACTGTTAAATTCATATTGGTTATATTTAACAGTTAGTACTGCTAGGTAGAAAGCAGAATCAAAGTTAACGCCCCCGTTCAGCGCCCATCCAAGCAGGTAGCAGACACACCCCTCCAGAAAAGTTACACCAAATCTGACTGTTATACTAATACAAGAATCCCATTCAGAATTTGTTTGTAGAGGCCTAAACTACAGGGTTAGTAGCTTTCACACAGAATAAGACCCCATGGAGACACAGGGAGGGTATCTCACAGACAGGGAGGGCATCTGACACACAGGGAGGGCATCTGACACACAGGGAGGGCATCTGACACATAGGGACATTTAAGTCTCATAGTGAACATTACATTATATTGACACGACTGCAGTCTTGGTCATTTTGCAACCATTCAAATTTGTATTTTGGGTTAATCCTAGTGTGTTAAACCAGCCACAAAAAGACATCTGATCGCAATGTATTTACACCAGAGCTGAGCATCAAACTGACAAAATCCTGCTTTCCCTCAGCTAAAGCAGATTAGATAGACGATTTTGGACCAGCTGTGAGCCAGAAGGATCACAGGGCGGTCAAATGGAGAGAGGGCAACACAATGTGAAATCTAGTGCGCTCGGCTAACAGAGGCTGAACACGTTTACTCTAAGTGCCCATATTACGCTATTTTCTAATCTACGTTATAATGCCGTTTCCTCTTTAAAAACACATACTTTGAGTTGCGAAGGTGTACATGTGTGAATGAAACACTAGAATCATTTGGATAATTTCAGCCCTGGAATTGCCCATTTCTCCTGAACGAAAGGTAAAACTACCTCTTCATGACATCACAAGTTGGAAAACTGAATTTTCAGGCGTTTGTGTGATAAACATGTGTGAATGAAATAAAACACAACTCCAGTTATGTGTTGATGAGGAAACAACATTATAACACAGTAGTAAGCAATAGGCGTAATATGGGCCCGTTAAAGAAAATGTATCAAAAAGTACACCATGTCCCTTCTTCTCTGAGCCATAGGGAGATAGAGATGTGCTGATGACTCATTACTGTGGGCGCTGGAGACGAGCTGGAGCTGCATTCACCTCACACCATCAGGTTCATCAAATCACAGTCCAGAATGTTCAGGTAGTATCCTCACAGACCAGGTACAGACAGAGAGGAGGAGACATAGAGGAGGAGGAGGTACAGAGGAGGAAGAGGCGGAAAGGAGGAAGAGGCAGAGAAGAGCTGCATTCACCTCACACCATCAGGCTCACCAAATCACAGCCTAGAATGTCCAGGTACTATCCTCACAGACCGGCTACAGACAGAGGAAGAGGAGACACAGAGTAGGAGGAGGTACAGAGGAGGAAGAGGCAGAGAGGAGGAGGAGGCAGAGAAGAGCTGCATTCACCTCACACTATCAGGTTCATCAAATCCCAGTCCGGAATGACCAACGACTATCTCCCACTGACCAGCTACAAACGGAGAGGAGGAGAGAGGAGGAGGCGGCAGAAAGCAGGAGAGAGGAGGAGGTAGAGTGGAGCTGTGGCGGTGCATTCATCTCACACCATCAAGTTCATCAAATCCCAGTCCAGAATGACCAACAACTATCTCCCACTGACCGGCTACAGACAGAGAAGCGGAGGAGGAGGAGGGAGAGTTTGATTTCGATACTAAAGAATATACTCGATACTCAATACGGATTCCGATACCACGATGATAGTAAAAACACTCAACACAAAACAAAACAACATTCTAGCGCGGCTTAAAGCTCACAAGAGTCAATTTGGGGTAATAAAGGACCTTTAAAAGATGATAATATGGAACTGATACTGACTGAATGAATGCACATAAACAGTACATGTAAATGCTGTTGGTGCTCTGGTTGAGTGTGTGTGGGTGGAGGAGACATCTATCTGCATATTAAGTCCTCGCTCTCCTCCAGATCATTTCAAACGCTCCAGATTTAAACATACTCTTTTTCTCTCCTCTTCTCTCCATCTCTCTCTCCATGTGACCTACATCCGCCCCCCCTTCCCGCCTCTGCCCTGCCCCTGTGATAAACATGCTTTTTATCCGGGCCGGTGATCAGGTTCACACCTCCACCGTGTCAAGGTGACCAGTGAAAACATGGATGGTCCGGTGGGCCCCATTCATATAGAGGGATTGTGTTGTCACCACTGTCATACGAAGGGCGATTTTAAGATGCTAAATCCTGGAGTTGGCCTTCATTCCAAAGTTCTCTGACAGTATAGACAGATAGATGTATTTACCAGCAGTAGGGTTTTCAAAAGTATCGAAAATCAGATACTAATCAATATAGTTTTATAATAACTGGATAAAATGTGACCTTTCCTGAGCAGTTTCATCTTAAGTTTTATCAGAACAGGGGCAAGAGTAGCTCAGTTGGTAGAGCCTTTGTCCACTGATCTGAAGGTTGGTGGTTCGAATCCCGCTCTCGACATTAACATCACTGGTTGAGCGGTCAAATCCACTGACCCACAGGTTAGCGGTGCGATTCCAACTCCCACAGATGGATGCTGTTATTTTGTCCTTGGGCAAAACACTTAACCCACCTTAGCCCTAGTGAGTGGTTCCTTGATGTAAAACGAACGAGTGCCTTGAAGGTGGAAAAGCACTATATGAAATTGAGACCATTTACCATTTACAACTAGTGTAAGACCACATGGTAAAATAAACAAATACTATTATTTAGATCGTTGAAAATTACAATATTGTCTAAAAAGAGCTTTTAAAATGATCATATGGGTATCAAAATCAGTATTGAGTATGGAGTTTGAAATTTTTATATAATGACAACACTAACCGAGAGTGACCCTGCAGTTTATCAGGTTGGTCCACGACTTTTTCCATTTACTTTTAATGTCATTTTGACTGATACATCTCTATGAGCGTTTTGTACTACTGCCACATTCCTTCCCAAACTCTACAGAGAGAGTCTTTCACATTTCAAGTTCACAACCTAAAAGGACTCCCTCTGATCTGAATCGTCACTACCTAAACCCTGCCGCCAGTCGTTAATCAGTGCTAGTGCGGCCTCTGCGGTTCTGAGCTTTCACATGAGGCACGGGTAACTGGGTAAAACTTGTGCATCTCATCAATATGTAGCTTGACTTGTCATTTTAAACCAGTAAGATCCCAGGCTACATACAGAACTTTCAATATCAGACAAAGACAACTAAAATATGTATTCGTATCATAAGGAAAATCACTACTCATTTGACAATTAAAACGCAAAGTATTGAACATTCTCCAGACTGAGTCTTGTGTCTGTACTATAATCTATACTTACTCCATACCAAGGTAAAGTGCTTGGAGCTGGTTCACAGTCTGTGCTCTGACCTTGTGCTCACAGACTGTGGACACTCTAATGAGACCATGTGTCACAGTGACTGAAATATGATCAGACAAACTAATACAAGAATCACGTTTCAGAACAGGTTTGTACAGATCTAAACTACAGGGTTAGCAGTTTTCATGCAGAATAGGACGGGAGATTTTGTAGTTTGTGGAGGAAATTATGGTACTTCAAAAATTTCTGCCTTTGTGATTTGCTGATTGCGTCCATTCAAATTGTGATTAATCTTTCAGGCCTAGTTGAAGCGTAATAAAAATAATGTCATCTCAACTTAAATCTCAAAATGCTTCATAAAATGGTGTAAACTTACAATGTTTATGTAACAATATGAAATAATTTTGAAAATACCAGATTTCTTGCATTAGTTAATGTTTTGTCCTTCAAATTACATAAACTTCAAATAAAAAAATCTGATGTTATGTCCTGGCAGTTACTCTTACCTGAGTAGTACTTTTCCCAAATACTTTTTTACACTTGCTTGACCAATTTCTGTTTTTGTTGACTTTATGTGAAGCACTTTGGGCAGCTTACGTTGTATTTTAAATGCGCTGTATAAATAAAATTGAACTGAATTTCTTGGACCACTACTTTGTACTTTTACTTAAGAGCGGCCTTACTTCAAAACAGTATTACTAGAGTAAAAAATTGCTTGCTACTCTACCCATCTCTGTCTACCAACAATTTCAAGTGTGTCATTGTGATGAGGCCACACTCATGGGGACCAGTGAGCCCAGCACAGCCCGGTGCCGGCCTGGGAGAGTGGGCTCCACACAGGCAGCTATGCATACTTAAACATGCGCCTTACGGTCCCACTGTAGTATGACTCAGCCCGTCCGACGCAGCGCGGGACAATGGACATGCCTGGACTACAGAGCGGCATTGTGTCCCGGGGATAAGGGGACATCACAGAGCCCGCCCCCGCAGACCGTCCCTCCAGCCGGGCCCCCATCCATCACCGCGACGCCCCCGCCCCCTCGCCCCTCCCGGCGACTGAACGGGCACTGGGCAGTCATTGTGGTCAGAAAGAGGTAGCTCATCATGCTCACTGACAACCCACTACGTCATCAGATGGACATCCAAAACATGACCACATTCTCAACTAGGGTGAGTCAAAAATGCAGAACCGTATTTTCAGAGCCTAGACAGAGCCACAGTTCATGTACATTTAGGGCCGTATCTTGCCCCCAGTCTTAACGCAGCAGTAGTGTTAATTATTATATTAGTTAGTGTCATATATTTGATGTCTTCTGTATGTATCTAAAATATAGAACGTAGTAAACAAAAAAAAAAAACAACAAAACACAAGTACATGAAGAAAAGCATGTTACACAAGAGCACAGTGTTTATATTATCATTCATTCAACAGCAATCAACTGTCTGTGCCAAGTTCTCTAGAGATGTTCTACAAAGTCCCTAGTAGTAGAGGCAGTGACATCACGCGGGGGTGTTGTGCATGTATCTATGGTGGAATGTTCAGCACTTACCATACAGACACAATGCAAAGATTAGCAAATACTGTCAAAAATTTTAAGAAAACATACAAAATGGTTTTAATCAACACATTTTCAGGAGCCTGTGATCAATACGAGCGTTCATGGCCCTGTTTAGGTGTTTGATTTTCAACAAAACAAATCATCTCACTTGCTGTAGTTCTAACAAAGTCAGTTCTTTCTGGTCATTGTGTTACAATAAAGCGCAGATTAAAGTCTAATAGAGCTTCTGACATCAGCTGTAAAGTATCAATTGTCCATGAAGATGCTGCTGTTTTGCCTGGAATGATCTACAAAATTTCATAAAACTTAGCAGTCTCCATGGAAACGAGTAGATAGTAGGATCCCCTAAGCCAAGTTGATTTTCTTTTTCTATAAATATAATTCAATAAAAAAATATTGAAATAAATGAAAGATACAAGTTAGAGATCAGAGATGTTTTTTTTTTTTTTTTCATAGCCGATGCAGATACCGATTTGTTGAATCCAGAGAAACCGAAGCTCTACCAATATTTTTGGGCCGATATGTAGGGCCGATATGGAATGTTTTCCCCAAATTATGCATTTTAAATTTAATACAAACTCACCCATCAAGTGAATGCTCTTTGACGTCAACCTAACTTATGGCAATGTGAAAACGACCTAATTGTATTCTTTAGGCAGCTTGTGGCTCAAGCTAAATATCGGCTTCTGCTGGATTTCAAGGCCAATACACTAAGAAATACTGGTCAACCAATGTATTTTTCTGTTTGCCTGTAAAATCACAATCGTGCATTTTATGTTCCAAGTAAATCTGAATGTACTGAATTATGCAGAATCCATTTTCCAATACAATTATTTGAACACATTTTGTAGAATATCAAACACTACATGAATTCTGAGCAGTGGCTGGATGCTTCACTTGGAAATATGTCATATTTTCTGTAATGCTACATCAACCAATAATGTCACATATCATATTAGACATAAAGCTCATCCTCCCATCCTCCCCATCCTCCCCATACTCCCCATCCTCCCCATACTCCCCATACTCCCCATACTCCCCATACTCCCCATACTCCCCATACTCCCCATATCTCTGTGCCGTCCCATTAAAGACTGTTGCTAGGATAATTGATTGTCACAGAGCTGCTTCTGTAGAAAGTGATTGAATTAGCATTGGGCATGCTTCACCACCACACTGAGAATAGAGCTATTGTCCTGGGGGAAGGAGGCACTAGCCCAGGCACCCACAGCCCCATGGAGGAAGCACCCACAGCCCCACAGAGGAGATGAACCAGGGAACAGGGGCCACAGCACCCATAGCCCCATGGAGGAGGAGTGGGGACTCGGGCTGAGTCATCAGACAGGTCTTGCTCCGGCCAACACTGCACCAGAGGTCACCGAGTTCCTCCGACAATAGGAACTCTCTGTAGCTAAACAAAGCGAGGTTGTTCAGGAGGCAAACCAAGAACACTATGGTGTTAATATTAAAGAGGACATTGTGCTTTTACTACTGTTTACTGTGCGGTTATAATCTATGACACCTGTGGATCATTATGTAATATTAGGATTGTTGGGGAAATATTGATTTAAAACAAATAACAGAAAAAAGATCCGCTGACTTCTGGCACTGATTTAAGCCAGCCCCATCACAGTGGGTCACTGCAGACTCTGTTGGACCATGATGATGGCTCTATGGTAAGCTATTGCTCAGCAGTAATTTCTTTAAAACTGATCCAAATGTGTTATATAGCTGTTCTTTATCTGTCAAATAAGTACTGAACAACTTCGTATAAATAAAAAGACTTTCAAGGCCAACTAATACCAGGAAATAGTACATCAATTTGTAGGCCCAACCAGGATATTGGCTGAACCGATATTTGGAAGCTGATATCTGATCCAACACTGTAAAAATTTACATAATTTTCAACAGTACTTGACAGTTTTCATTAAAAACTGTTTACCATACATTACACAAGGTAACGCCCCTAAAGTCTGGGCAGGACTCACCAGTTTGAAATGACGATATGGTACAATATTAATTCTCTTAGGGAACATGTGATTGTCTCATGACAGAAGAGTCTGAGTTCAGTCTAATTTGGCCTAGTCTTTTATCATGCTATTGCTATTGCATTGTCCCTGGATTCATGTTTACGTTGGTTGTGCAATTTCTTATGCTTCCTAAGTAAGACGTTAAAACATTATTATGTGTTTTCTCATAGAAAGAGCCTGCATAGTATTGGTAGCTTGCTGCGGGTGTCATCATATTTGTTTAAAGGTGCTAATCATTGATTGTGTTGTTCATTAGCTGTTGGGGCCAATGGTCAGCTGATCCTACTCTCACAATGACACTTACCAAGTAACACATTGTAAGACTGTAATAATGTGACATACAGATGACTGAGAGAAACAATCTGGTGGCACATCAAGTGACTTATAAGTCCTCTGTTCTCAGGCTGACTCACACTAAACCACACGTGGAAGAGGCTGAGAGATTTAAAAAGGTAAATATTTGAAATGAACTACATTTGGACTTTTTGTGGTAGTATTTCTAAATAGGAACAATTGGATTAATGATTATGCTTTTTGTTTTCAGGGGTCAGAGCCTCTTATGTTACTAAGGTATATGTTGTCCTTTTTGTTACACTGTGCTGAATATAAACTAAATAGTTAATTTGTAGCTTTTGTACTATAGGTTAGTAAATCATATAAATTATATGACATATAGCATATATTATGTTAACTACACACAAACAATAACGATACAACTTTTTTATAAATACTATCTGAGCCATTTGGCAGTCAGGACAGGTGAACGATACATTGTATGTGGCCAGAGGATAGTGGTCAGAGAATTGACTGTCTAACATGAACCTGTGTATTTTAGTGTATGTTCAAGCAATCAAATAGTTTAATTGTATAACCGGTGCACAGATTTGCCTTTTTCAATAAAAGTAATTGTTTCTCAGCTAATGTGTATGAAGGAGTTTTATTTTGAAAAGCACAGTAGCATTTACCAGATAGAAGCCGTGAATTCACCAACAGTTGTGGGTTGTGAAAATAAAAATAGTAACGGTAAAAGGTGCTGTACACCTGTATATGGTAAGAAGCAGTTCTTTCATCCACTGGGTGCAGGCAAATTTTGCTACCAGCTCTTTACCGTATATAAACGCAATTTTTTCTTACAGTGAACAAATTTTCCAGTATCGGATCGGTGCATTCTTAAAAAAACTGATTTCATTTTGGCAAATCTGTCAGCTTTTAGTAAACTCACATTCCTCTGACACAAATGAGTTAAAGCTAATAATTCTATGTTGTCCACATCTCCTCAGCTCCATCAGCCGTCTGCATAGTGACTGTGATGTATTGTGAAAAACACTTGTCCGTCCCTCCTCTGAACACATCCAGACTCCAACTCGTGTGAATGCATCGCCATGGTTACACTCCCACTCTCCTCACATCAAAAGGAGCTGGAGAGGAGGGGGACGGCTGCCGGAGAGGAGGGGCCAGCTGCCAGCACCACAACAACCGGCCCCTCTGCTGCCCACCATAAGGGGTCCTGGCCCGCGACACTGAGACATGCTAGTACAGGAGTGCAGCCAATCCATTACAACTCACTTAGAATTTGACAACCATAATAATTACATTTGTGGAAAGCATGGTTAGACTTTATTAGATGGTCCGTTACTTAGCTTTGGTGTTATGTTAGCAATAGCAAGCTAAAGCTAAACGTGTTTGGGGGCTAAGGAAGTAATCATGTCCATCTTAGAACACTTGGATTACCGCAGATTATGTGAAGAGGTCGGGGGGTGTTTTGAGTTATGGAGAGGAAGACAGACTAAAAAGACTGAAAGAAAATTCATCATATCTAGTCTTATGTTATGGACAGTGCTGTTGACAAGGATCATTTTGCATAATATATATTTTATACTCTGTATCCAAATGACCTTGTTATGGTGAGATTTGAAAATAGTCTAAATTGTTCTGTGTGACCAATTGGATAGTGAAAAAATACTATAAATTATTGAATTTAAAGGTGCACTAAGTAACTTTAATGGCGAATTTTGAAGCATGGTATATTGCTACAGAGATATACTGCTATAAACGATAATATTGAAGCTACTTTATGCCACTGTCACAAAGCAGGATAATCCCAGTAAACCTATTTTTAAATGTATAGTATTATTAAAAAGCCTTATCTGCAACAGATAAATGGCAAAATGAACCAATAATAAGCCACAGAAGTTATTCTACACACTAGAGCTCAAATATTACCTCATTACATAAAATACTTCAAAAATTTCCCCACTTTTGCAAAGGAAATGTACACACAATAAACATAAATATAACATTCCAGATTTCATATATAGAATGATAAGTCGATATGGTAATTATTGTGACAGGCCAAGAGGTGCACTACCTGAATGTTCCACTGCATGGCATTAAACATATCTATTTTCCATTTATTCATTTGCACATGTTTTTACTTTTCAAAAATCCCTTGAAAAACATGCATTGTTGCTGTGAGCGGAGTTGCCGCTCCACAGATCTGACCTGCAACTTAGCATGGTGGTGTGTCACTTGCAAGAACATCTCCATGGAGACAAGCTGGTGGCGGAAACTTACTTACTGCGCCTTTAAATTTAATAAGACACTAAAATTAGCACAATAGTTTTAGACTGTACAATTATGCCGTTTTTTATGTATCCATTATAGACTAGTGCTGTAATTTTTCATGGAAATCCAAAATTGTAAAATGTGATAATTTATAAAACAAACTTCCCAGGTTGATTATGAAAACAAAATCTGCAGAATAATTGATTGATGAGAGACATGTTACCTGCCCAATCTAGATGCTGTAATATGATGCAAAGTTTGTTTTTTGAACCCTGTACTTTGCCTTAAGCACTTGTTTAACAAAAACAATAATTCACGGCCACAGTACAGAGCATGTTATGGAGGTTAACCAGGAATGTCCTACACAACACGCTAATCCACAGATGTAAGAAGATTGCATTGTGCTGTGTTCCAGAGAGAGGGGGGCTGCTCCTGACCATAAGCCCCTCTTGGACACTCCGGTCTGGGCAGGGGGGCTTAGGCAGGACCCCCTCACACTCACACGATTACTGCTCTGGAAGGGGATGGCTCTTCTATGGATAATCCACAGAGCGCAGAGAAGGGTGTCGCTCCTTTCACCCTCCTGTCCCGCACAGGCTTACACCCCAGCACCCAAACAACAGACTAGACAGGACGGGAGGGCATCAGGAGCTTATAGAACAGGTTGCACATAGTCATGGTTTATCAAGTAGATTTGGTTAGATTTTTCATCTGTGATCCTGAATACCATCTTGATTACAGAGACAAGCAGAGTTAAAAGAGAGCAGTAAAAATGGATGGTGTGGGTTACGCATTTGCCCATCAACCACTGGGCCACAGGTTCAAACTTCACCTGGGCAAAGTTGTGGTTGTATCCCTAGTCCAATAACAGTACATGTGGAAGCTGGTTGAATACAGGGTATGAGTGACAGATTGACATAAAAACAACATTATTTTGAGAGGGTATTACACTTCTATGGGGTATTAACTAACTCTTAACAGATAACATTGTTTTGAAAATGCTGTATTCGCCAAAAAACATGTATTAACATAGTTTCAGTTTTGTTTTGATGCCCCTGTCCCTGCTAATGAAACTACTGCACATCGCATCAGGTTTGTGAAGTTGTTGTGTACAGTTTCGTATCAGGTCAGTTAACCAGTCACAACAACAAATTTTGAAGCACAATACAGTATTGCTACAGAGAAATATGTATGTATGATTTCAATATTCATTTCCAGAACACAAACAGCACACACACAATCAGTGTCATTTAACACACAAAAAGTCATCTTGATTAAAAATTAACTGCGCACCGCTACCATGTTCCACATTATGGTATTAAATCTATACATTTCCAGGCACAGAAGCAGGTGTTGCTTTGCCAGTTGAAGTTACAGGTCAGATCTGTGGAGATGCGACCCCGCTCATAGCAAGAATGCATGTTTTTCCAATGTATTTTTGAGCAAGAAAACATCTGCAATTGAATAAATAGAGAAGTTTAATGTCATAGTGTGGAACATTCCAGGCGGCTCTGTCCATGTGTGGTCCTCTGTAGTGGAAAGTGAAGAGAATGGGTCTTCTGATTGGTCACCTGAGACAGCTGTTAATGACCACACCACAGGGGAGAGGGCGATGAGAGGCTGATGATCACATGACAGATGCGTGCTTTGGTGCACTATTCTGAGACTGCCCATATTACACCTGATGAACCCTACCGATCGCCCAAGCATTGAGTCTTTCTGCAAGACATTTGCTCATGACTTGGATAGTTTTGTTATTTTGTTGTTTTTTATGAAAATGAGAGCATAAAAACAAGAGAAAAAAGGATACTCTCAGTATTCATCAACCTAATAATCACATGTCCAAACCTTATAATTATCACTGAAAAGGAGAACGCAAAGCACCTCCCTGGACAATTACAGCACTGACCCTGTGTCACCAGGCTCAGAGTGGAATCACCATGGTAACAACACAGACAGAGCTGATGCAGGTGTAATTACCACGGTACCAGAACAGACAGGGCTGATGCAGGTGTAGACCCCTCGGTAACAGCACAAACAGAGCTGATGCAGGTGTAATTAACATGGTACCAGAACAGACAGAGCTGATGCAGGTGTAATCGCCACGGTAACAGAACAGACAGAGCTGATGCAGGTGTAATCGCCACGGTAACAGAACAGACAAAGCTGATGCAGGTGTAATCTCTTCGGTAACTGCACAAACAGAGCTGATGCAGGTGTAATTACCACGGTAACAGAACAGAGCGGATGCAGGTGTAATCGCCACGGTAACAGGACAGAGCTGACGCAGGTGTAATCCCCACAGTAACAGCACAGACAGAGCTGATGCATGAGGTGTAATCACCACAGTAACGGCATAGAGCTGATGCAGAGGCCCACGCTCTGTCAAACGCTCTGTCCTCCCACACTAACACACAAACACACACGCCAGCATCAGCTCATGTGGCACAACACTAACAGGATGCTAAGACAGGGCATGCTATTTAAAGGAACTATATGTAGTCTGTGCTTTTATTGGTCTAAAAGAGGTACTACAATCACGACTGAACCTGGGCTGCCAGTGCCTTAAGCTGCAGACAGAGGACACATACAAGTTTGTCTCCTTCTGATTAATGATGGGCTGCAGGTGCTGGGTTTTAGGTTGTATTTTTGATAACTTTCTCCTGCTGGTCTGTAACAAAAATAGCATAATGAATAAAAGTAATTCTGATTCTAACAGCACCAGAAAAAAAAACTGACAGGCCAGCTCTCTGGAGAGGCAAGTGCGCGTTTAAAGATGCTGCAGATGACATCACAAAGTATTATAAGCCGATAATATTTAATATAGATGGGGGCAGCTAAAATCAATATTAAAAACGTAGACTTCTTGGGTCTAGTCATTAATAGAAATGATCAGGTTCAACATTTGTGAATTTACCTTTTGGATATTTCATGGCAAAGTCGAATGTAATCAATAGGGAAATCTGGCTCTTACCCCCATCTGGGAGTATGACATCATCAAAGGGTTGTAAAAGTATCAAAAATCCAATACTAGTCAATACTAAAACCTCATCTGAAACTAGATACTCATTTGAGCAGGTATCAATACTAAAAAAGTCACATTCACTTTTCTGAATAGCTTTAGAATGATCTTGAGCTGTATCAGAACAAGTATCGTTTTCTGCCACCTGCCGCCATATTGGTTCTAGTTGCTAATGTAAACAAATGTTAAATCCAAAGGAAACATGCATTAACTGCCCAAATATCAGTTTTAAACCAGTTTGGTTTTTTTTGATAGAACCAATATGGAGATGACTGCCCCAATATTCATGTGTAATCTGCACTGACTGCACATAAACCAGTACACACCCATGGACCACTATGGAACCTACCTGGACGACTGAGGGATTACACAGCCGTAACACTAAATGGTAATATAAAAGAAAGTACTACGATTTAATGTTGAAAATCACATTCTATTGTCTAAATAAAAGAATGTTTACTCCCATTGTGGCATCAAAATCGGTAATGAGTATCGAGTCTATTCCTTAGTATCAAAAACAAGTGAAATTTTAGTATCGTGACAACACTGCTGTGAGCATGACATCATCACTTTCTACAATCTAAAAAAAAACACAAATTCTGAGACTCCACAAAATGTACGCCAGACAGCTCGTATTCCCTGTTGGTCCTGTGCAGTGCGTGAATGAAAAATCCCACATAAGCAGACTGGATGCCTCAGTGCTCCTCTGCGGTGTATTTAGGGGTAATGGGACAAACCAGGCCTAGCTCACACAGCGCCACGGATAATGCAGACGGGACAGAAACCCCGGTGCGTTCAATGGACTCAGCACCGGTGATTAGAGAGCCGTGCGCTAGCTAACCTGAGCGCGGCTAAAACTAGTGGTCGCCGCGGGAGACGACAAAGCAGCAGCTGTCGGAAAGGCTCTGCACCAGTTATGTAAGAGAGGAGTGTGCGAGAGAGAGAGAGAGGGAGAGGGAGGATGGAAGGAGAGAGGGAGAGGAAGAGAAGTGTGAGTGGAGGAGAGAGAAAGAGGTATATGGAGGGTAGGGAGAGACAGAGAGAGAAAGAGAGAGAGAAAGAGAGAGAGAGTCAGAGAGAAGGGATAGATATAAAGAGAGAGGACAAACTGGGGTAGAAAGAGAAAGGGAGGCAAAGAACTGGAGGGAGGGATGGGACAGAGAGTGAGAGAGAAAGAGGGATATGGAGGGAAGGGGTGAAAGAAGGAGAGAGGGGAACAGACAGAACTCAGTCAACATCCACAGAGCCATGGTTCATGTAGCAGCTAAAAGCATCGCTCACACACCTCCCACACGTGCTCACACACACACACACACACATTTTACACACGCACGCATGAACACACAGACACATTACACATAAGAGAAGGAACAGCGGCTGCTATGTCACTCCTCTGATTTAAATGTCACAGAAGAGGACAAGGGGAGGACAAGGGGAGGACAAGTGGAGGACGAGAAGAACAAGAAAGGAGGATGAAAAGGAGGATGAAAAAGAGGATGAGAGGAGGATGAGAGGAGGACGAGAGGAGGACGAGAGGAGGACGAGAGGAACAGGAGAGGAACAGGAGAGGAACAAGAGAGGAACAAGAGAGGAGGACGAGAGGAACCAGAGAGGAGGATGAGACAAGGACAAGAGGAGGACCAGAGGAGAATGAGAGGAGGATGAGAGGAGGACGAGAGCAGAGGGTTAGATTCTGAGCACAGGGAGCTGTCATTTACGTTTGTGTAAAAGTCATTGTTTTTTGTGTGCTCACCCTTACAGTTTTAAAAACAACCTGAACTGTACTGAACCTCAAATTTATGCATTTAGTTCTGTCATTTACCTGCTTTTTACAGTCCCTGAATGTTTTTAAATTAAAGAGTAAAGAACACCGTTTGAACTGGTCAGATTTATGACGGACAGTCATTTAACAGATTTAGACACTGAGGTAGATGCGTCTGCGTCTGTCTGCTATGCCCATCAGACCTAACAGTATAATAATGAAGAAACTGTTTAAAATGTTTGATATTAATTTTCTTTTCTCATCTGCAACCTCTTGTATGACAGAAGACACTGCTGGGGTCATAGAACTGGTGGCTGATAAGATGCAGGTGATGTATGAAATGGGTCAAATGCAGATGACAATAATGTGAATCTAACACTAGGCTGGAGAGGTGCTGACCTGGTATGGGACATGTTGTATTGCCTATTCAAATCTGTAGCAATATTAATGAGGGCTGCAAGATTTATCATGATAATTAAAATTAAAATTTTGAAAATAAGCATTTCTCAAATGTGGTATTACTGACTTAATTTAAGCTGTTTGTATTTACATAGATGGCCAGTGGATCTGAATAATATTTAAGACATGCAGTGTGAACCTAATTTCAGCCTAACCTGTAACAGTTTTGTAACTTTCTTAATGTGTTTGTCATTACAGGTTTTGACTCTGCAGGACTTTCAACTGACCAAACATGAGGCCCATTATCCCACTGTGCAGCGGGCAGTGCTGAGTCCTCCTCAATAAGGGATTCATCATACTGAGTGGTCAAAGTGCGTTGGGTCATGTCTCCACTGTCCCCCGTCCAGAGTCACTGAGGAGGAGGTGGTCCCGCAGAAGACCTGTGGGGCATCTATGGTTCTATCAAACCCCACGCTGTGTGCTGCTGTCCCTTATGTGCCCTAATAGTGCAGCGTGCCCATAAAGTTTAGGTTTAACTTATAATTTTAATTTCTTGTAAAAGTTACAAATATTTCATTTAAATGTAGAGTAAAGGTAGTTTCTTTTAATCTTAGCTGAAGAACATCTTAATGGTTTTATCACTGAGGACGTGTACCATGGTAATGTTCCAGTTACCGAAAATAGATTTGTACTTCACATTTTTCAAGTGTGTGAGAAGAAGCTGAATGTTTTCAAGAGCAAAACACAACTTGTCCATGATGCCCACTAGATAGTTTGTTTTAATGATGTTTCTATTTATACTGACTTTTGATTCATGGTGAGATGTGCCAGTTATTTGATGTCTCTTTTGATAATAACTAATCCATTTACATGAACTAAAGAATGTTTAAGCCGTAGTGAGCCTTCGTCGGCCAGTGTCCTTCGAAGGATGCAGCCGTTGAATTGGGAGCCGGTTTGTGCGTGAGTCTTGTGCACAGGTACTTTGACTTTTGTGTCAGCTCAGCTCACATCAGCACAGAGCCACTGCAGAGAGCTACAGGAGGAACCAGCACAGACACAGGAGGAAGAGAAACTAAAGCAGAGATGAGATGTTTGTCCAGCTTTCATATGACTCAAGCCCATTGACTGGCCCTCTCTCTGCTCCCTCCTTCCTTCTCCCTCCCTCTCTGTCTGTCACCCCATAATCTTCGTCTTTCTACCTCTCTCTCGCTCCCTCTTTCTCTTTC
>KN469666.1:16146-45599 GCA_000787095.1 Periophthalmodon schlosseri
TCTTTCCCTCTTCCTCCATCCCTCTCTCCATCTCCTCTCCTCCCTTCTTCCTTTCTCCCTCCATCCCTCTGGCCTCCCTCACTTTCTCTCTCTCCTTCTCTCCCTCTCCCACCCCCTCTCTTCCTCTGTCCCTCTGCCACTTTATCTCTCTCCTTCTCACCCTCTCCCTCCTCTCTCTTTCTGCCCCTCTCTCTTTCTCCCCGTTTCTGCCTTTTTCCCTCTCTCTCTCTCTCCCTCTCCACATCCCTTTCTCTTTATAGACCTCTCCCTCCATCTCTCTCTCTCTCTTTCTACACCTCCCCTCCTCTCTCTCCTTCCCTGCCTCTCTCTAATCTCACTCTCTCCCTGTCTTTGTCCACCTCTCCTTCTACGCCTCTTTCTTTCTTTGCATTTCCCCTTCTCTCTCTTTCCAGATCTCTCCCTCCTTCTCTCTTTCAAGACCTATCCCTCTCTTTCATGCCTCTCCCTCTCTCCTCCTCCTCCTCCTCCTCCTCCCTCCCTCCGTCCTGCACTGTACAGAGTGGTTGTGAGCGGTGCAGTGCAGGAATGTGAGGTATGCGTTGGAAAACAAGCCGGGCGTCCCTGTGAGGACTTTGGACTGCTGCAGGCTTTAGGAGCAGGGGATGCACTCGGACAGCGCGCCGCCTTATGTAACGGGCAGGCACGGTCTTGAATCAAGTGTTAAAGATGGATTTGGAAGTGTCCCGGAGATGTCAAGTTTCGGAAATGGCAATGAACTACTTAGGAAAAAATGTGGGAAATCTATTTGCAAGTTTGGCCCGAGACTTGATTTGGCATTTACTTTTAAAACCATGATTCAGTTCACGTTTTAAACAAATTCTGAGAGGAAGACTGAAAGTTGGGTCTGCTAGACTAATACAAAAAAACGACAAACATGTATTTCAGAACATGCTTATAAAGTACAAACTACAGGGTTAGCAGCTTTTACACAGACAAAGACCACATGGAGACACAGGGAGGGCATCTGACACACAGGGACACTTCAGAACATTGTTTGTAGAGGTGTAAACTATAAGGTTAGCAGCTTTTACACAGAATAAGACCCTTTAGAGACACAGGGACGTATTACTTACTGCGAACATTCAAAATGCAAAATTAGGACTATAAATCCAGGACTAAACCAGGACTAGGACAGGACCAAACAAACTGGACACAAGTGGGATCAAGCCAGGACCAATACGGCACAGTGTAAACACAGCCAGTCCATATGGATGGAAACAATTAGTTCAGAGGGAATTTAAAGGTGCATTATGTAACTTTTCTGATGGAGCCTGCCACATGCACAGAGATGTTATTGCTTTGCTTAAACATATTTATCGCCATGGTGACAAGCAGCAAAACACCTGTTACTGAATAAATGCAAGAGAGACCAGTTAAATGCCATTCTGTGGAACATTCCAGGCAATGCCATAACATCTCCATGGAGACAAGGAGGGAGCGAACCCCCTTAGATTAGAAAAGTTACATTGTACACGTACACTTTTAACTTTTATATGCATTTCTGTTGGTAAGACTTTGGCAACTAGGATGGAGTTTGTTATTAAGGGGAGACACAACAGGCATTTTTGTTTGTTTGGTCTCTTAGCACACGAGCTTTCATGTGGAAATAACACAATTATCCACTCTGCACCAAAAGATGTTTTAATATTTCATGTAATCAACTTGTAGTCATAGAGTTATATGGGACATTGTAACTTCAAAGGCCGTTATATCAAAATGCATTTTCCTCCCATAGGGATATAAGTACACAAGATTTTGACAAAATATATGGAAGGATTTGTTGACGTCCAACTTCATGTCTTGTTTATTCAAGTTTAACTACAAACAATTAGACAACATTTGAATTTTTAAGCAATTTTTCAGTGAGATTTTGTTTACTCACCTCATACTCACACTAAATAAGAGATCCAAAATCCCTTTGGTATATTTTTTAGGATCTAATATGACAACAAAATGAAGAAAGAAATTTAAACCTGGCTCCATCTAGTTTTGAGATTCAAATGGTCAATTTTGGCTGTTTTTACACATAAAAGGCCTTATTTTTATATGAGGAAAAACTTGCAATACATTTTTTCCTGTATATTTTTGTGAGTAAACTACAGAATAAGTTTCAAATTGATATCTCTAAATATAAGATTCTTTTGCTGCCGTGTCTCGCCCTAAAAATAATTTAACAAAATCTGCAGTTTACAAAGTTTCTACAGCATTGTGTACTGTAAACTTGAGTACTTCCCATGCTCGTAAACTTGTCACATGACCCGTCGGTGTAGTGTCCCTTTTGGGAACAATGAGCACATTCTGGTGATGAGGGAGCGAGCCGGGCCATAATGGAGCGTTTGACTGGCCCAAAATAGCAGGTATAGGGCCACAGTGGTCACGGGGCTGTGGTGCTGCGGCGCTTTGGAGCCTCTGGAGCCTGGAGCCGCAAAGCTTTAGGAGCCCGCCCCCACACACAGCGCTCTCCACAGGGTCTAACGCTCAGCCTTTGCTCTGTTGCACAAGTGGGTAAACACACAAGAGCCTGGTAGTAAGACTGAAAGAAGAACTGGAAAGATTAACGGGAAAGCTAAAAAAAAAAAAAAGAACTAGTCTTAATTAAAAACAAAAGAGAAATCTACGAAAGATGTACATTATGTGGAATTTGTTGTTTTGAGATAAGATATGATAATGTCTGTATTTGTGCGACAACCTTCAAAGAACTTACGGCATAACAATAAATAAAATAAAGATACAAAATGGAGTAAATACATTGATACATTGATTATCAGAGAATTAAGTTCAATCTATTCAGGGGCCTGTCACGATAATTATTATATCCACTTATCGTTCAATACATGACAGATGGAACAATACTTTTGGGGGTCAATATTTATCTTGGGTACTTTTTCTCTGTACAACGATAAAATAAAAGCTCCAATTTAATCACAATATTAAAATTTCAAACTCGATTTTGATGCTAAGGAAAACAGACTTGATACTCAATACAGATTACGATACTACGATGATAAAAAACTTTATTATTACTTTAAATTGTCTTTCTTTAGACAACAGAATGTGATTTTCAACAGTAAATCGTAGTACTTTCTTTAATATTATGTGGCTTTTATTCAGGAAAGTTTTATTTATGTCCTGCGAATGCGACTTTAGTATTGATACTTGCTCAAATGAGTATTTAGTTTCGATCTGATTTTCGATACTTTTGACAACCCTAGTAGTACTCAACAACTTTACGTAACCAGTGATGTCAGTGATTGTAATACTTCATTCAACTGGCTAATTTCTTGCATAACACGTACCCCGTCTCAGCCCTCACTTTTTAAATGACACGCTACTACAGATGTCAGACCCATCATGGCCGACAGATGTTTAGTTAATCTCACTGTTCTTTTCACAGAGCAGTAAATTCTCCAGTCTACAGGCAGCAGCTGTTCCTCTGTCATTGCCTCATATCCTGCGCTGTCTGCTTATGTCATCAGAGGACACACAGACTACTGCATACGTGTAACAGTCGTGCGCAGACATGTACGGGGCCGGAGGGGAGCTCGTGTTCGCGCCGCGGCCGTGTTAGCGTACGGTTGAATTTGCATTAGCATTAGCCTCAGCGCGGTACTGAACATTGGCAGTCGCGACGGCCACGTCTGAGTGTGAGCGAGAGAGACGGGGGAAGGTCACGGTTACGAGGGATGGGGCGATATGGATTTTTTGAGCTGATACCGATATCTGATATTTGGCCTGCTGCTGTGGCCGATAACTGATATTTGCCGATACCGAAATTTCACATTTAAAGTGCAAATTAAAGTAACAATCACAAATTAACTTTTCACTTTTCAAAAATTATGATAAAATGTATTTTACTGGGATATAAAATTATTAATTACATGTTTGTGTAACTTACAGCCATATCACACTCTTCTATTTCTTTTTTTTACTGGTTAGTCTACTCAAAAAGGGCCCTCAGAGAATGTGGCAGTGAATAAAATAGAAAAGTACTAGAAAAGTAAATAATCGGTATCGAATATCGGCCGATATGCCTATCAGTATTGAAAAATTGTTATTATGTCAGTTGATACAGATACTGGACTCGATATATCGCCCGTCCCTTTGGTTACATACTCTTCTACAAATAACCACCAGTGCACTAGCATGAGGATGGCACAACTATATGAGACATGATCCAATATTTGAACTAATACAGTAATAATTCAACCTTCATTCCGCTTCTGTTTTGTACTTTGATTGATTAGATTTTAACCTATTTTAATTCAAAACAGTATGTGACCTTTACATACAAGTACACACAGGTCCCAAGTTGTCATGATAAGAGATCCAGTATTTGACATTTGATTTTGAATTTCATAAATATGACCTAATTGTCTACCCAGATATGAGGTAGACATGTTCAAATCTATTATAGCTCTTACTGGTAACAAATCTAATGCTCATTTATTCTTAATAACAAAAATATTGGACATGCTGGCCAACTTGTTTATGTTATAATTTGGTGTTTTGGTTCTCAAGACGATTATCCAATCAGAAAGCAGAATGAGCCTCACATAAACCTAATAGGACTCTCTCTGATCTGAATCGTCACTGCCGAGACCCCAGCACATACAGCCAATCATTAATCAGTGCAATGCAGCCTCTGCTCTGGAGGTTCTGAGCTTTCACATGAGGCATGGCCTGTCCATATTCTGAGAATGAGAAAAACTTGTACGTGTCCTCTATCTGCAGGTTAAAGCAGGGGTAACCCAAGTTCAGTTGCGGTTGTAGTTCCCTCTTTATATCAGTGAGAGAGCTGGCTACATGCAGTTCCTTTAAAGTTGACAATGTTAATGGTCAGTGGTTCAAAAAAATATATTGTCATGTTGGTACTGCACAAACCAGGAGAAGCACCCAGAGATCGCCCGGGTGTGCTGTTTTTTAAAGGGCTTTTGAGGGATGGGCAGAGGGAGATGGAGAAGGATGGACAGACACTTTGAATCATCTGCGACAGGTATGATGTGGTCCAGTCATGCACAAATGTGACATTTACGCCTGAAAACAAGAGTGACCGACGGTGAGAAGAGCCAGAGAGCACTGTACAGAGCATTACAATCAGTCTTGTGTAAAGCCTCAAAGGGCTTTACACAAGTCTACCATTCATGTACTTACTCAGTCACACCCGCCCTGAGGCAGACTGACACAGATGTGGCTGCCAATGGACTCTCCAACAGCCATCAGTCACACAACACCACAGATTCAAATAGACAAGTGGATGAAGTGTATTGCTCAAAGGGCGCAACAAGTGTGCAACGCCATGAGCAGCATCATTTCTTTTAAAGGCCCTATATTATGCACAGTTGACTCTTGTGAGCTTTTAACCATGTTATAATGCTATCACCTCATCAAAAACATACCTGGAGTTGTGTGTTGTTTCATTCACACATGTTTGAGTAACCCTTTATTATTAGTCTGTCCACATCTCCAAAGCTCAAAATGCTCTGTTCCACCTTGTGATGTCATGTAGTGGTAGTTTAAGTTAACAGCTCCTTTTACCTTTAGTTCAGTAGAGATTGGGAACTCCAGGGATGAAATCATCCAAATGTTTTTAGTGTAGATGTATGGAGTTTAAAAACAGAGTGAAGAACTTCCTGTATTATCACATGACATCACAAGGTGGAACAGAGTGTTTTCTGTTTAAGAGACGAAGAACTCATCCTAAATATGCAGGGTTTGTGCGTTAAACATGAGTAAATGAAACAAAACACAACTATGTTTTTGATGAGGAAACATTATAACATAAATCAGAAAATATAATAATAATTAATAATTATTAATAATATAATTAATATAAATTAATAATTATTAATAATATATATAATATGGGCCTTTTAGGTCCCAATTCTTATTTTACCAAATAAATGAAGTTTCACTCTTTAATCTGGATGTGAAAAAGAATAAAGCATACAGTAGAACCGATATTTTTTTTCAGTCTTTTATCTTTGCTGTGGCCTTTGTGGTGGTTACAGGAAGAGAACTGGAGACTGGGAAGTGAAAATCCTTTGTGGACTAACAGGTCAAACTAACAGTGGCTCTCTCTCCCTCCTCTCCCTCCCCGTCGCTCCATCTCTCTGTCTCTCACCCCTGTCTTCTCTCTCTAGGGCTTTCTAACCTGTCTTCCCTCTCTCCTTCTCTCCCTCTCTTGCCCTATCCCTAGCCCTCACTCCCCTTCTCTGTCGCACTCACCCCACCCCCAATGTTCCTCCCCCCACTTCCTCTCCCTCTCTGTTCTCTTCTTCCCTCTTGCTCCCTCTCTCACCCCACCCCGTCTTTCTCCCCCTTTCCTTCTCTCCGTCTTTCTACCCTCTCTCTCTTCTCACCCCATCTCTCCGTCTGTCTCAAAGACAAAGGCAGTCTCCACCTGCTGAGCCTGGTGTTCCTGTCTGCTCCTTATCCTCCATCACACACTCTCATAGTGACTGTTTGGATTTGGGCTGCCGTAACATGACAAGAATGACCTTTCCACCCAAAAGGTTAGTCAGCAAAGGGAGTTTTATGCTTCGGTTGTGATTAGATTTTCAATGTATTTTATAGCTGCGCAATTTTACTCCATTTAGAAAAAAATAACAATGACGGAAAGTTGAAATATGAACAGCTCAAGTTATCCAAGAATCTCAGGCATTGCAGAACATGTTTGTAAAGGTCTAAACTACAGAGTTTGCAGTTTTTACCCTGAAGAAGACCCCATGGAGACATCTGGGCATCTATTGCATTGATGCATTATATTACCCAACTACAGCCATTGTATCTACAGCCCTACAAATTAGAGCACGACTGGAAAAAACAATTGGTCAACTAAAGACCAATTCAAAAACTCGTGTGCTGTCTCAAGTGGTCACTGCAATTTCAAGTACTATGCAACATTACACATTACTGCTCTGATTACAGCCAGGTGATACTGATTACAAACAGCAGGGGCGGAGTTTGAAGTGTGGATACCTCCAGACCCCGTCCATCCTCTCCCCTCACTCACTTTAGTCCTCCAAATACTCCCCAGTTTAGCCGTTCTATTTGAAATGTGGTTGACTAAGGCACAGTACTGTCACGATGCTAAAAGTTCAAACTCGATTTTGATACAGAGTCTATACAGATTCGATGCCACAATAATAAAAAAAAAAACTTTTAGACCACATTAAATGGTAGTACTTTCTTTTATATTACCATGTGGTCTTATATCTGTGTAATCAGTCGTCCAGTAGGTTCCACAGTGGTCCATGGGCGTATACTAGTGTATGTGGTCTTACATACTTATTCTGATACAGCTCAAGATCATTTTAAAGCTATTCAAGAAATGTTCATTTTTGTTCTGTGAGTGTGACTTTTGTAGCATCGATACCTGCTCAAAAGTTTTAGTATCTGATACTTTAAACAGCCCTACTAAGATATTAATGACTGATTAATCAACTAAACGAGTAAAACACTATAGCCCTACTAATTTGAGTGACGTTTCGATTGAATTAGGATTGAAACCTGTTAGCATGTAGTCTTCTAGAGGAGATTCACTTCCTCTGGCACACACACATGCATACACACAGGACCCCCACGGCTGCAGACAGACACACGACTGACCTAGTTTCCACTCACTCCTCCCTCTCTCCATCTCTCTCTCCTCTCTTCCTCTCTCTTTGTCACTGCAGGCGGAGGACTGCGGAACAAAGGGCAGAGCATGGGGAGAGTGGAATGAGGAGGAAAGGACCCTGATGTCTGGTACAGCGCTCCCACAAAGCCTGCCTCTTCTCTGGGCTTTCATCAGAGTGGACCTCCACATCTCCAGAGTGCACCAGAAATTTCACACACATACTTTGGATCAAAAAAAAAGGAAGTTTCATAATGGTCATAAAGTAGTTTCAATGCAAGAACTTGCTGACAGGGTGAATAATTCTATAATATTAACATCTCAAAATGCAGTTTCAATTCAATTTGTGCTGAATCGGCCTTGCAGAGACCTCATCCTGAAGACCACAGTCCACTCTCCTGCATATCAGTATTGTATATTAATGAAACTATTAACCAATACATGTATAACACAACTTATGGATCTTTAATGGCAGACATCTGCAACAAAGTCTAAAAAACCTTACGATTGTTCATCAAAAAATCAAAAAGGGGCCTGAGGCACTCAAATTTATAAACTTGGTTTTGTGTTTTCTTTCATTTAGGCATAAGTGAATAATATTGCATATATAATCTACCTCCTTGAGAACTGCAAACGCTTGATACTGTTTTTAGCCTCATTTAAACTGCTTCATACTCCCTCATACAGTTGCTGCAGAGGACATATTGTCTGTGCGGGAGGTTTTCTGTGGACTGCATCAGCCCATTAACCGTGGAGCTGTGAGCACATTTAGGTTTTAATGACCCTGTTAAAGCCAGAGCATCTGTCCTGAGCACACAGAGGAGGCTCTGCGCTGACAGGACCGCTTTAATGAGCACCTGCCACCTCCACCTCTGCTGCAGGTGCCTCCTGACAGGAGACACCTGCAGCAAGCATCATTGTATAGGCTCATTACAGGGCTGGGCAATGTGGTAATAAAAATTTAATCGTGAGCTCATCCTTGTAACGATCTGCTATTTTGGTAAAATCGTCATATCATAATTAACACATTTTTTCTTGAAGACACTATTAAAATTGAACTTCCTTAAGTGCATGCCATTTAAGATGTAAGCTACTAGCATAAAAAAAATATGGAAATTAATATTGTCGTAAAATACTCTATAATCATATAATGCCAGAGACTCAGCCAGTACTGCCACTTTAGTCCAAATCAGCTGTAAACAAGAAACATAAATAGATCTGCTACAACACATTTCTGTGAACCTGAAGCCTTAACAACTAGACTACTTTTTATATCGCCTTCTGTTACAAGTAGTAAATTCCATAACTAGGCTAGCCAACATTTGCAGTTTCCTCCCTTCACACCAAAGCACCTGACTCTTCATTTAGTCAAAAAAAAGAAAAAAACTATTGTTCCTAAACTTAGCTTCAAATACCACTGCTGAGATCTTCCATTTGAATCATTTTACCATATCCATGAGCCAGAGAGGAACATGATGGTAGTATTTAAAAATATTTACCGGAAAAAGATGATAAAAACAGACCCAGCCACAAAATCACACGACAAAATATCAAAAGTAGCAAAACATTCCACATTTGCTTTAAAGGAACTGTACGTAAGATTTAGATTTGAAATTTCATGTTCACATCAAATATAGCTTTTACTGATAACAATTCTGATGCTGATTTATTGTTAGTTACAAAAACATTGGACATTGTTTATGTTATAATTCGGTGTTTTGGTTCTCAAGACGATTATCCAATCATAAAGCAGAATGCGCCTCACATGAGTCTCGCATTTGGGTTGCCAGTTTCAATGCTGAAATCCAGTTGGTTTAAACCGAAAAGGACTCTCTCTGATCTGAATTGTCACTACCTAAACTCATCACCCAAAATCATTAATCCGTGCCAGTGCAGCCTCTTCTAACCTGGCTCACACCAGATTTTTAGGTGTAGCTCTCTGAACGCCCTGACGAATATTTGAATCTGATTGGCTTGTTCTCCTCTTGTGACGTTTGAACCAAACAGTCACTTTTGTTACATTTAGTTGAGAGAAAAGCACAAACATCTTCCCTGTCCACAAATGCACTAAGCGCTTAGCTTCTGAATGTTTTTCACAAACAAAATAGTCTGTATTTTCTCTAAAATAGGCTGATGTACATCTGCCGGTGTCGCCATGTTTGTTTTGGTGTGTTTGGGCACTTTGTCTTTGGCTTCTGCATAAACCTCAATGCTGCTCTGCCATTGGTCGGCCCACTGCTGAAGCCAATATGAACCTTACAGCGGGAGGATGTCAAGATTGATTCTCGTTTGTGAATTTGTGAACTCACAAATATCGTGAGAATTCATCTTGCTGTGCAAGGTTAAGCAAGGTTGAGTTGTGATTGTAGGAACATTTTTACAACAGGAAGACCACAACCTACATACAGTTCATTTAAATAACCCAGCGGTATTTTTCATAAAATGTCCTTACCTGCATGTGCTCGGTGCTGCTGCTGCTGAGCTCGTCCCCGGACTCGGAGTCGTGACGTAGGACATGTGGAGGTGGGTCACTGGGCGATGCCGCCTTGTCACTGTCCGGGCTGCGGCTGTGAACAGGGCCTCTGAGGGGGGGAGAGTCTGAGCGCGTCCTCTGCAGCGTGTTCAGATGGTGGTTATTGTTATTGTGAAGAAGTACCAGCTCTGCCACCAGTTTGCAATGCTGCGGACTGCCCAGGGGCTGGCTGTGGGGCTGGCTGTGCGGTTGGTTGTTGGGGGGTTGGTTGACTGACTGGTTGGGATTCTGGTTGTGGGCGTGGTTGTTGGGGTTCTGGTTGGGGTCACGGTGCAGGGCTGGAGGCGTGACCCGGTCAGAGGAGGGCGAGGGCGTGGAGGAGGGGGGCGGCCTTCCGAAGCTGGTCATCTCGGGTTGGGGTCTGTTCAGGTTCTCGTCCGATGCTCGGCAGATCTCCAGGACGGAGGGTTTGGCTCTCACAGAGGGCTTATGGGGGGGCAGGAGAGCTCGCCGCACCTCCCTCACGTACTGCGCCGGGACGTAGAAGGTCTTGGTGCCCTCGTCCCGACGCACCTGCCACCAGTCCTCGTTGGTTTTCTTGACCAGCAGGTAGCATTCGCCCTGCCGGATGGTCACTAGCTTATCCTTGGCTTTGTACTCGTAGTCGTACTCCACCTCAATGTACACCTGCCCCGGGGCGATGGGCAGCCCCTCTCGGTCAGCCATGTCTGCCCCCGACACACAGCACTTGACCTTTGACCCGGGTGGCTCAGTGGTGGGGGGTGGGGCTCCTCATGGCTGTGCTGTGGAGAGAACACAAACGTATTTAGTGAAATAGGGCAGAGGGAGTGAGAAATCTGTGGTGTTCAAGGTTTATTTGGTAAAAGTGGACACTTCAACTGCTTTTGACACATATTGCGCTTGTGTCTGTTATATAGTTATAATCTGTGACACCTGTGCATCATCATGTTATAATTTGAAAAAAAATGTGAAGCTATGTGAAGCTGCCGAACCCTACGTCTATAACCGATTAAGAAAATAAAATTGGAGAACAAAGCGAGTACAGAGCAGTGGGTGTATGCTGTGTCAGTGAAAACAAGGGGAAAATGGCGTCTTGAAAATAAGGGATTAAAGATTGCTCAAACATGCACGAATCACTCCAAATACAATTTCGAGTGGGCAAATGAGAAGAGGAAACAACTATAAAATGGTTAAAAGCTCTGAAAAGTTGATTTTGCAGAATAAGCCTGTGTCCAATTTTTTGTTTTTAGCAAAATTCATTTTACCCCAGTATTATATATAGGCTATATTAGATATTTTATGCACTTCTTGAGGTAAAATTAAGGCCGCTGTGTTCTGTCAGCACCTAATTAAAAAGTGTTTTATTGTCATATAATCAGGAAGTGTGCTGCTAACATGCTCACTGTTGTTAACTTTACCGTGATGGCAAACTCCACTCTTGTCTCTGAAATAGGCCTGTCACGGTAACAACTTTTGATGTGCGATATATTGCTGAAGTAAACAGACGATAAACGGTAATATTGAAAAGTATTCTAAATGTACAATATTGTTAAATATTGTTGAGCTGCAATAAATAAATAACAGAATGCAACACTTAAGTAGTTTGCTTATAATGTTAGTTCATAATTCAAACTTCCACAGCTCAAATCTTATCACACTGCAGAAAACTAGTGCAAAGGAAAGGTACACATGACAAATATTGACCCCCAAAAATAAGTTTGTTTTACACATTTTTACAGAGTTGTCTGCATCGCTATATGGAGCTTTGGGACGAGAGTTGATTGGTTGCGTGTTGGAGGTCCACCCCGAATCCCTTCTGCGTCTGAAAAAGCTGTAAAAAGTTGTGAATGTGCCCAAAAATCCATGAATATGAAAACTGAGATGGATTTGCTAGCTGCTGATGCCAAAACAAATTATTTGCCATATTTTTTTGAGTCAGTTTGTATGCGGTCGTATACAGCGCTCCTGCCAATAGTAACCAAATAACATTTTGGTCAGGGTGAGCGACCGAAATTGCAATCTGAATAAGCTTTTAATTAAAGCTCACTAAATACAAGGCATCTTCAAAATTATTGGTTTAAGAAGGCACAATACAATTTAAAGTTGATTATAAAAAAACAAACCATGCCAGTATAATGACACTTAATGGTCAGCACACTTAAACTGTGACCTCAATTCATAAGCCTAACCCACTACTGCCCTGACCACAGTGATCACTAACTGCCCAATCTGACCTCACACGCAGGCCTGTGGTAAGTGATCCCAGCGCGAGGATATTCACAGAGGTAACCCGACCGGGCCGAGGAGCGACAACATGACCCGACACGCTGCACTCGTCCTGGCTACAATACCTCCACGGGGTCTACATTTCCACTGGTAAAAACAACACTCTACCGACAAGAGCTTACAATGTGAAATGTGGGATTACCAATGCATTTAAACATCACAAACATGCACAAGGGGTTAATCCTTCCTCCGGCTAGGTACTCGTGAGCAAGATCCAGGTACGGCTATGGAAAAGGTGTCCAGACATTGCAGTAGGGTTGTCAAAATTATCAAAAATCAAATACTAATTGATGTTAAAACTAGTGTAGAAACTAGATACTCATTTGAGCATCATTTGAGTGTTGATACTAAACACACAGGACAGAAATTAACCTTTCCTGAATAGCTTTAGAATGATCTTGAACTGTATCAGAACAAGTATTAGACCACGTAAAATAGCATACACCCATGGATGACTATGGAACCTACCTGGACGACTGAGGGATTACACAGATATGAGACGACATGGTAATTTTTAAAAAAGTACTACGATTTTAAGGTTGAAAATGACATTCTATTGTCTAAAGACATCGTGGTATCAGAATCTGCACTGAGTCTATTCCTTAGTATCGAAATTGAGTTTGAAATTTTAGTATTGTGACAACACTACTCTTGAGCAAGATCCGGGTACAGATATGGAAAAGGTCCCCTGGCGCTGCACTGCTCCTGACAGGTAGTCCCAGCGGTAGTAGTTCAAGGATGGGTCAAATGGAGAGAGCTATTTTACCTGCAGGGATAATAAAGTCCAGACTAAAATAACAACAGCATCAGTCTCAACAATGCAAACTATTCAGGGAGAGACTGAAGAAGAAGACAAACGATAAGTGAAATAAGAGTAATTCACTTGTTGAGGCAGATCTTACGACTCACTCAAGTTGTGTTAGCGACAAACTGCAGGACTTTTATAGTGTAGCATTTCATCCAGTGCTCTGCCTCCTGCTCATTCTTTCCTATGAAACACCTATGTATACATTATGTACATGCAGTACATAGGCCCATAGCCTCTGTAACAGGGCTATGTGCTATGTGGCTGTTACAGAGTAGGTCTGTCATGATAACACATTGTGAAGCACGATATACTGCTACATAGAAATACTGCAATAAATGACAATATTGAAACTAATGTATGTGACTGACACAAAGCAGGATAATCCCAGTAAACTAGTTTTTAAATATACTGTATTATTAAAAGGCCTGAGCTGCAACAAACAGCAGAATGAACCAATAATTAGCCATAGATGTAATTTATTCAACCCTGTACAGCTCAATAAAATATTGACCAACAAAATATATTGTTCCAGCTTTCATATATTGACCGATAAGTCAATATAGTAATTATGGTGACAGGTCTATTACAGAGGCTATGGGCTGGGATGTGTAATGTGGCTGTTACAGAGGTTATGACCCTATGTGCTATGTGGCTGTTACACAGGTTATGAGCCTGTGTTATGTGGCTGTTACAGAGGCTATGGGCCTATGTGTTATGAGGCTGTTTGACAGAGGCTATGGGCCTATTGTCAGGCCTTCCTCTGTGTAGGCCAGTCACAAAGGAGCGCTTGTGAATGGGACAGAGGAGAGCTGTGACCTGTCCTCAACTCCTCCACAGAGTCATGTGACCACAGCAGGATCTCACAGGAACACAAGCCTAGTTTTGGAACAGCAGGTAAAGTATGGCTGGCAGAAAAGTTTTTTTTGCTAAAGAGCAAAAAAAAAGAATGTGCCATTTTGCAAAGTTATTAGTGGCCTCGCCTGCTTTTGGACTGCAGGCACAGGAAGAGCACAGTATGCTTATATTATGCTATCATTTCCAGCTAACTAGGATAATGCAGGTTAAATGCTGGGTAGACCAAGGCAGCTGTCGGGAGCAGGGGAGTGGCCGCAGTGCACCCTGAGACCCTGCTTTCCTTGACCAAAGATCTCGAGCTATACCTACTGTGCATGTAGTAGCCTTGTTGTGTCATATTTATCCGATTAGCCCTCCTCTCATCCTCTCATGTTCCCGGTTTGGTTCCGCAAATAGCCGCAGAGGGAGCGACTTCCTGGACGTGACGAGGATAGTAGCAGGTGCTTTTAGAGAGCGCTCTGAACATGAGGCTGGAGCTATAAGCAGCGCTATGTTACGCCATAGATATGTACAAACACAGACTGCAGGGTGAATGAGAGAGGACCAGAATAGATGAGACGGTCTGAGATGTCTGGACCCATGAAGCAGAGAGGGGCCTACCAGAAGAACGGCACAGCAGGAGAACCTAAACATATGCTATTGTAAAGAGGGGGCTGAATGTATGGACTGTATAAGACATTTAACGGAAAATGTACTTGCCTAAAATTGTATTACTATGAAGAGGTTAATTCACCATTTCAGCCTTTTGAATCTGCCTGAGGAGGAGCTCAGAGTAGAGTTGCTGCTTCTCCTCACATATGTCTCTGAGCTTAAAGAAGCGTCTTGGGAGAGAGGAGTTCAAAGATCCCGGCACATGACCTTGCCCTGAATGGAATGAACGTAAATTATGAGTGCAAGGTAAAATTTCAGGAAAAAAAAAAAAAAACAGAAGGAAAAAATGTAAGCGGAAGATAGAAGTTAGAAGTTGTGATATTTATAACGATACTGCAGAAGATGGCAACACAAAGTTACTGCATTTAAATTCACTCCACTATTTTGGGGCAAACTGCAAAACCACGCAACAATAAAAGATAAAATCCCCCAAACTGGCCACTGCAGTGCTTGGTGATGTCAGAGGCTTCTACTGTTATATAAATGTACTGTTGTTCTGCTCTATACAGGCTAATGTATCTGAGTGATGCTGCCTCAGAAGTCCATTGTTGCCAGTGTAACATCAGAGGTCAACTGTTCACTGTGCACTGACCAGCACTGACCAGCTGACTGCAAAGACCACGGCCAGACACTCCCTCCCCCAGGCTGAGCGCAGGGAGTGGGGTTTGGGGGCAGTGAGACCGCTTGATGGAGACAGAGCAGTGGAGGAGAGGTGTTGGAGGTTTTCATACCATCAGAGAAGTGTCATGATAAGATCTCTACCACAGGACAGGCGACAGCAGGCCGCAAGGACACAGGGGACAGATAATGGACAGAGCACCAGGGGACAGGGATATGTTAGTCCACTGATTGCATAGTCTTACTGTATCTAGGTATGTTTCTCTTCCCTTCAGCTTTATGTGCTCTTAAAAGTAGTGCATGTGGACATTTTAGAAAATGTATTTCCAATTATTCCCCAATTTGTTCCCATACATAAAAGCTACCATTTAGACTGGCCAACACGGCTCTGTTGTATTCTCACATGTCACAACTAGACGCTATCTACGTTATTGCTGTCTGATAGTGTTCCAGCTTTGGCCTGACAGAAGAAGACCAGAGAGGACAAGTGAGCCTGAATAAAGGCCAGGGGAGGGGGAACAGGTTTCATATCTGACATCTACTGGCATTTTTAAAAACATTTTGCAAAGAATTGACAAAAATAAAAGTATGTTTTTTCATTTAGGTTGTTTTCATTGCACTGAAAAATATGCCTCCTTCTGTTTGTTTCATGGAAATGTTGTTCCATTGGCTATAGTCTTCCACAGTATGGCATAAAACTTATCTATATGCATGGAGAATGTTTCGAAGTATGGTTTTAACTTTCTATTTCCATGGAATCATGCAGGTCACATGCCACCTCCAGAAAGTTACATAGTGGAAATGTAATTAAGTTTTTAAAATGGTAGGGATACATTCTAAATTGCTTTAAGTCAGACTCTATCAAAAACAAAAGACTTCCAACAGCAAATTTGAGCATTTACTACATTTACACAAAAATATAACTTCTATAGTGACTTCTACTTCTGCTCAAATAAAACTGCATTCATGTCCTCATAGTACAACTGTCAGCTACCCACATCTAAAAACAGGTCTACTCAGGGCTCTCCTCCTCACCTCAGCCCATAAAACTTAAGCACCTATGGCTCACAGCGGTCCGCTCCAGCTCACAGTCCAAATATAGACTGCACATTTGAATGCTCCTCCATAAACCAGAACCGTAACAAAGCTGGATCATGTTCAGACCAGACGAGATCCACCACAAAACCCCAGGACTCACCTCAGCACAGCCCAGTCTGAGTCAACGCTGTACCTGCTGTTAAGAGTTATGACGACTCGAGAATGAAATGTGTTTTAGTCCGTTAGGGTTTTAGTCATAGTATTCGTCATAGAGATGAGCAGTGTAGTATATTGTTGTCACGATACTAAAATTTCAAACAATACTATTTGATACTAAGGAACAGATACAATACTCAATAGCGATTCCACTATGATAAAAAAAAACATTCTTTTTCTTTTCAACATTATATTAGCACGTGTTCTTATATCTGTGTAATCCCTCAGTCGCCCAGGTAAGTTCCATTGTGGTCCATGGGCGTGTAATAATCAATGAGGTATTGTACTTGTTCTACAGCTCAAGATCATTCAGGAAAGGTTCATTTCTGTCCTGTGAATTTTTTTAGTATCGATACCTGCTAAAATGAGTATCTACTTTCGATAATCCTTTTAGTATTGATTAGCATTTGATTTTCGATACTTCTGACAAGCCTAATACAGTCTAAAAGATAATACAGGAATAGTTGTTTTTGAATATGGAAAATTGGGTTCAATGGCTATAAAAAGAAAACTGTCAAAAAGTGACATTCACTTTTTGTGCGATACTTGAATCTCAGTTAAGATATTACAAGCACTAGGGTCAAAAGTATCAAAAATCAGATACTAATCGATACAAAAACTAATATCGAAACTAGACTTGGACCTCTAGCACAGGAGCAGGTCTGGAGAGCACATTCCAGAGCAGATGAGACCGTTGGAGAACCACGCGGCAGTGCAGAGGAGAGGCACAGGAGGACTGAGACAAAATCTGATTGGACGAGAGCAAACCAACCAGCAACAGGGTGTACACGGCTGTACTGCACCACTGCATTAGGGCTTTAGACGACTAAAGACATTCTTGTCCTGCTGATCGATTAGTCGACTATAAAAGGGGGCGTGAGCCAAGCTGCACTCACAAGACAGCTGCATGGGAGTTCATGCAAACATAACTATTTATGCAGAAAAAAGTACTAGGAAACAATGAATTTATATAAAGACAGATTAAACTTGTGAATCATGAGTTTAATACCAAAAAATATCATATAACTCACTTAACTCCTTTCTGCTGTAAGACACCATCGCTGATTAATTGACTAAATAACTAAAGGCCTACAGGGTCCGTGCACAACATTCAATTTTCGTTTTGAAATAGGAAATCAAAAATGGGAAAACGGCCAGAACAAATATCATGCACAATACACCAATACTAACTGTCAATCTGAAACAGAAAAAACACAACCTTGCCATCTGCTCATAAATAAATCCATGCTATTTGGACAGGTTGTGACAGGTCACAGATCTCACTTACCATGTTCCCAACACATGCTAAGAACTAACACATTCATAACAGAGTTCTGAAAAAACAATATCAGATACCGATTTTACAATGAATGTATAGTTCCTTCCTATTTAAAAGGTCCATTATGTAACTTTTCTGGTGGAGAGTCTACCAATTACTTGTCTCAATGGAAATGTTAATGCTTTGCCTCAAAGGTTCCACAATATGCCATTAAGCCAAGTTACACGTTAGAGTTGGAGAGTATGAAAGCATGTTTTCAAGTTTTTTAAATGCCTGTCATCTAAATAAGTACAAGACTGATGCTTTAATGCCATACAGTAGAACATTCTAACCAACGCACAGTATAAAGCTCTAAGATGTCCCACTCTTTAAGAAACCATCACTAATTAGAGACTTGAGCTAACCTAACTGTTGCTTCAAAATCCTGCATTTCACAACACAGTCAATTGCAAATTAGCAGCAATCAAAGCCCCGCCTGTCCCGCCCATATGAATAAAGCCATGTAGACTATGGGCTGATGGGGAGGTGGGGGCAGTGGCTCGACTAAAACTGAAACCAAGAAAAATACCATAAGGGGGGACCACTGGGGGGACCATTGGGGGGCTTTTGAGTACGCCCATCTGCAGCGACATAGCCTTTGTCCCCCCTCTACCCCCAGCCTCATTCAAAACAGATGTGAGCTGTGCACCGTTCATGCTATGAAACCCACTGCTCCTCATACGACAGCTATATACGTTATCTAATGGGCTCGACGGCACAAACTGCGTACTTTAAAACCAGTCTAAGGACTCGGAGTGAGTGCAGTTAGCCCGGGGGAGAGGAGGTGGTCCAGGGGGGTATGGGAAGGGGGTGGGGAGCATAGGAGTTCTAATGAAGACAGCAACACAGGACAATGAAGTTACTGCAGAATCGACACTATTCAGAAAAATTGTGAATGGGTGACTAGTTCATTATGTTACTGCGGTCTGGGAGATTAGTCCTGGTTTAAATCTGGTTTAGACTTGGTTGAAACCTGCAGAAAGTCAATGTGGTGTAGCACTGACTTAGTCCTGCTTTAGATCAGGATTTAGTGCTGGTTTAGTTTTTGTCTGGTACTAGTTTAGCCCTGGTCTGGTACTGGTTTAGTCAAGGTCTGGTACTGGTTTAGTCAAGGTCTGGTACTGGATTAGTCCTGGCCGGGTACTGGTTTAGTCCATGTGAGGTCCTGTACAGATTTAGTCCTGATCTGGTACTGCTTTAGTCCAAGTCTAGTAGCCTACTGACTCAGTTCTTGGTTTGACAATCAAATAGTCCTGTCCTATTTAGTACTGGTTTAAATAATCTGCAATAGCCCTGCTTTGGTCTAGGTCTAGTACTGCTTTAGTTCTGGTCTGGTCCAGTTTAGTCCTGGTCCAGTGCAGATTTGGAACTGATTTGGTACTAGTCCTGGTTTCATAGCCTACTGATTCAGTTCTTGGTTAGACAATTGAATAGTCCTGCTGTAGTCCTGGTCTGGTTTAAATAATCTACAATATCCATATATTTTAGTCCAGGTCTGGTACTGGTTTAGTCCTGATCTGGCACTAATGCGGTTCTAGTTTAGACTATCTACAATAACCTTGTAGAGATTTGGAGAACTGGTACTGGTTTAGTCCTGTACTGTTTTTTTTTTTTCGTTTGTTTGTTTTTTAATCTAATAGTCCTGCTTTAGTCTTGGTCCGATACTGGGTTAGTCCTGGTTCTGTACTGGCTACTGGTTTTAAATTCTGTTGTGGAATATCTAATCCAGTGCTAGTTTCTTTTGCACTTCACAGTAAACATTTTAGATAAATTAGTATTATTAATAAACACAGATCTGCCCATTTCTATAAAGACTATCATAAATTTGGCCTGTGCATAATCTCTGAAGTCTGCACACAACAAAGACAACTTCCCAGACATTTCACATTTCACCCTACCTTGAACAGAGTAAACAATCAGAACCAGGGTCAAACAACCACATAACTTCCCTTTACCCGCTTTAATCCACCCAGACTACAACAAAGAGCCACGGGACTTCCACTGGGATCAAGGGAAGGGCAGCGACGGAACGTTTATGCCCGGAGGGAGCACACCCCAAGGCGGGCACGTCAACCGAAACACCCCGCTAACTGCCTGTGCGGAGGTGGATGCAATCACGTGGAGATTCAAATGCGGTCAATTGCACCAAAAACAAGATGTTTTTTTTTTTTTTTTCCAGCATCTGAATCTAAAATGGGCGAAATTCCAGAGAGCGGACAAAAGCACTGCAGGTTCCCCGTGCATAGCAACAAAGTAACTCAAGCCAATAGCCGTGCGCGCAACTACGGACACGACCTGCGCCAAAACATCCACGCTTACATGAACAAGCCCGCTCCTTCGTCGTCTGTACCCGGGTGAGAGCGCAGAAATAGTCCGTGGAAAGTTGGATCCCGAGGTAGAGCCTCTCTGGGTGCAGTGCGCGGCAGTAGACCGGGGCCTGCGCTCTGATCTCCCGTGCGTGCTGGCTCTGTGTGCTCAGTGCGCTGGGTGCTGGATAGTGTAGTGTGGTGGTGTGTGGTGTCGGGGCTCGTGTTCGCATTCCCCCGCCTCACGCGCTCTCTACGTCAACGCGCCGAGAGACAAGGCGTGCGCTACGTCCGGCACTGTCCGCATTACAAAATAAAGTCAGAATTTAGATGTCAAGATTTCGATTTCGCCTAGTTTTTCTCTTTTGTTTTTGGGCATGACAGGTCGAGGCATGTTCATAGATCATTTAATACCTGAATTACCACATCGTAAAACTGCATTGTGCATTGGGCTCCCATAAATCAAAAATGACTCAGTGGCTGTAGGCTAAGATAGACTGTATAGGCCAATGGTAGGGCTGCGTAATGCCATCAAACATGATATAGTACAGGCTCACATTAGGCTACAGTCCTTAATGTCTAACTTAGGAAAGGATCTTAGAAGTAGTCTCAGGCAAATTATGTGGCCCTAATGGCAGAACACAATCATTGTAACTTATGAATGGGTTTAACTTTTATGAATGGGTCTAACGTTTAGCTCAGCAGTTTAAGCCTTGAATGCAGTGATGGTCAGCACATAGTTTGTAGACCTATGTAGACACTTGCCAGTAATATCAATTGCTGCATATTGTATCCCGTTTAAAAAAAATATCTCTGGGTGAAACAAGCATAGTGGTTTACATTTTGACATTTATACGAGTGAGTGCAGTAGGTCTTTTTCTCTTAATTAGTGTTCAACCCAAAGACTATATAAAGAAGTATATATACAGACTGTCTACGGTTCAACAGCATGTTCATTCTGATGTGTCCATGCACCAATCCGCTCTCTTGGTTTTATTTCGAAAGGTCAGTTCGTCTTTCTTCCGGTCTCTTCTGGGGCCTGGTCACCATGGTCACCGTGCTCAGACGTGCACAGAGCTGCAGCGTGCACATCGCCCCGCCCGTCTGTCTGTCACCGCCAACCTGCACCACGGCACCGGAGCACCAGACCCACGGCACCGGACCGCGCAGTGACCAGTGAAGCGACCAGCGCAGCCTTCGTTCTCTCTTTGTGCATAAATCATCACTTGTCTTTATGAATATGTATTATTGATATTCCTTTGTTTAGGGGCGATGTGTCTTTGTTCAGTTTGGCAGTGACAGTGAAGTAATGAATTTTTGATTATGGATTGTCTGGGGTCGTGGAGGCCTCACTGCACTGGCCTATGTAGGCCTAAGTGTTCTGTTGTGATTGTGAAATCATAAAATGAAACAGTTTGACTTTAGACAAGCCTTAGCTACTTTATGAATATTCTATAGGCCTACAACAATAAATGATAAAGTTAAGGCGACCTCTGGTGGTGCAAAGAAGAGAGCACAGGGACATTCTCCATAGGTGAGTGCACCTAAGTATGACGATGCTGTGAGCCGACAGGGTTCAGATTTGTCTAAACCTAAATTTCCAACCTTTTTCTATTTTTTGCCTGGAGTACCTAATCTAATTGGTGTTGGTAATCAATTAGTAAGTTTAAATATCCTTGCATATTGTAGGCCAGTGGTTCTCAACCTGTGGTATGTACACAAGCTTGTTAAGGTTAAGGTAAGGTTAAGGTTCATTTTATAGTCCCCAGAGAGAAATTGGTCCTCTACATTTGACCCATGCTTCAATGCCACTGGGGCATTTCCTCAGGAGCAGTGAGCACCACAGCACAGTGCTCGGGGGACCCGTCTTCATATCTTGTTGTTGCTAGTCTTGGTCAGGACTACCTTAGCTGGAGGATTTTACCTATTGTGTGTAATTTGGGTTGATGGGGGAAACCAGAGTGTCTGGAGGAAAACCACCCAGACACAGGGAGAACATGTAAACATTAGTACTTTGCAGTTCAAATATTTGCTAAAGATAAAGTACATTTCATCCACATTTCTCTCCTCCTTTGGGATAATCCTTGTTTAGAACTCAAATTTAAATTGTGTAGTCCTATTTTAGATCTTGTGGTCATGAATGAAAAGTATGTAAAGTTTAAGAACCACTGTAGACTTTATGTTATTATGGGGTCAGCCCTATGCTCCCTGGGGCCGTTGTTCCCCCGTCCATACAAAATGAGGAACAGTGGTACTGGGGAACATAGGTACACCCTCGGTTATTACAGTATTTTCTTATTTGAATTATATTGATGTCCAAAATCATCTTACAAACACATTCACAAGTATTTAAAATTCACTCTGCAACATTCAACAGGGGTGGAAAATAACTAATTAAAAAAAAAAACAAGTTACTGAGTAGAGTTTGGGGTAATTGTACTTTTTGGAGTAGATTTTTAAACCTGTACTTGTATTTGAGTAAAATTCTAGCCAATTGTAATTATAGTTACATTTTAAATCATAGACGCAATTAGCATTTTTTATTTGTACTTTACTTTTACTTGTATATAAGTACAATTTTGGCAGCAGTACTTGTACTTGTACTTGAGTACATTATTAGCCCTGTATTAGGGTACCTCTGGTTGGGAAACAATGCTCTAATAGCATCATTGGATTTACACAAACTTTGTTTGGTTTTTTTTGGTTAAATTTGTTACTAATATGACATTAATAGGTTATATTTGACTACTTAAAGTGGGACCAAACACCTAAATTCTGCCCAAAACCACCTTTGAAATAGAGCTGCTAAACTGGGCAGTACCTGGAGGACTGACACAGGGAAGTGCGTTTGTTGCTCTTGGCGTGAGTTTGGTCTTAAGGGGAGAGTGAGGGGGGAGGAGAAGCAGAGTCTGGCGGTATAAGGAATAGTGTGATTGGTCTAACAGGTATTTACACTTCAAACTCTGCCTCTGCAGCCAGGTGTTTGCAATCAGAAATACCTGGCTGTATTCAGGGCAGTCCTGCGTGATGTCATCAAATACCTGAAATTGCAGAGGCCACTGGACACACATTTTTATACACAAAGCTGCAAATTTACCTAGTTTGCACTAAAATTACAAAAAATGACAAGGCACAGTAGACAGTACTATTAACACAGTACACAGTTTAGTAGCAAAAATTAGATTTAATGTTTAGTTCCTTAACAGTAACTACAATCACACCTGGACCTGGTCGCCTTATTAAGGCCACTACCAGAATCTGCACGAGCCCTGAAAACTGATTGGCTGCAGGTGATTTCCAGAGTACTAAAGGCAAGCAGTGTATGTCTGGATTTGATTATTTTCTGTGCAGTGGCACCCCTCCTCATGCCCATAGTTATTACAAGTACCCCCCCATAGATGCATGTCAAACATGCTCTTTGGCGCCCACTGCAGGCAAAATTGTGTCAGGATGAGAAGTTATGTCAGTGCTCATTACACAATGAAAGACTGTACCCTGTTTTGGCAGTTTTGTTTATTTTATCATCTGCATTAGAAATCCGTGTACAGTACACGTGATGTTTAAAAACATTATTGATTCTTTTTGGCATGTTGGCTGGGGCATGGTCATCGCACTGAGTAAATGGAAAAAGATTATGACACCATTTGATTTTAAAAAGTGAACAGAATAACTCATGATGTACATCACTGTATTGTCTTTGGATTCAGGGGGTGCTCACTAATGCATCAGGCTTTATATCTGAATAAACGTGGCTTTTGTAGTGCCTTTGGCTCCATAAAATAAGACAAAGTTAGCACTGAGTTAGACAGCCAACTGGTCTGGACTGAAATTAGAAAGCTCAAAAAAAAGGCTGTGTACTAAGACATAGGAAGTATGTAAGAATCAAATTAATATTTAGAAGAACTGTTTTTTCTAAATATTTTTAGTTAGTTTTAGTAAATGTACCCAAGTACATTTACTAAAACAAAAAGTTTAGCTTGAGAACCTTTTCAATAAAGATTCACCAATCCAGCTTTTCAGTTCTGATATCGATATTTTTGCTGTAAGTATCTTCCAACAGGAGAATCAGACTGGGGGGTTAAATGGTACTTATTCACTAGGGCTGTAGTCGATTAAAGAATTTTTGGTCGACTAAATGTGTTCTGTGCATCAATTAATCGACTAAAAGGAAGCGTGGAACTGACAAAAGGTCTTTTGAGCAAAAAGTCCTCTTTATATAGAGAAATGCATGTAAACTAGGGCTGCATGATACTCGATAATGTTTTGTATTGCAATAGCAATATTACTGTGATATTTTAATATACTTTTAGCCATAATAAGTTCATTTAAATTAAAGCAAAAACCAAAACCAACTCATGTAGAACTTAATGAGTTCATGTAGAACTTAATAAGGAAAATTGAGAATACATTTTTTTTGTCTATTTTACTTTCCTTACACAGAACACTTTACAACACTGTAACATGGAGAAGTTTGTGTTGTTGCAATATATGTTTATTTTCTTGCAATACCAATTATTGCGTCAGCTAATATTGCAATATCGATATTTTTGCTATATATTGTGCAGCCCTAATTTAAACAGCATCTTCAAAAGTGAAAAAGCAGATTAAACTGTCCAGTCACTCCCAAAACTCCAGAAAACTCACTCCATGTCCTCCCCTTTCTCCTGTTAAATGCAGATAAATTCATATAAATATTAGTCGACTAATACAAAATATGGTCAGCTAAAACATCATCAACCAATTAAGCAACTGAAGGACCTAGTGTTTACCCAGGGCCCAGTGCAATGAGGGGCCCTCACAAAATGTCATTTGCATTCATCATATAGCAAACAAAGTTTGTACCCAGGGCCTATAATTTTGTGCTGCATCTCTGTTTGCCAACAGTTGATATCTTTGATGCCAGAGCAGAGACTGAAAAGAAAGCATTTCCTTAAAACATAAAATATTGAACCAAAGTGATGTTAATGTGCAATTGTCATGCATTCTCATTTCTACTTTTTTTTTTTGTTGTTGTTTCTTTGTTGGCTGAGAGTTCAAGCACTTTGCCTCCAGTGTGTACTTGAGTGTATGAATAAATGGGTGGGTGGTTTCTTGGTAAGTGTTTTGAGTGCCCAGTGAATAGGGCTGAAAGATTTAGAGAAAATATCTAATTGACAACCATTGTAATTGTGATTGTATTTGCAATTTATATTTTAAGAATAAGATTCTTCTAGAATTTTAAAAATGTCCAGAAGAATTGACAAAAAACTGAAATATGAACTTGCAAACTAATACAAGAACATGGTTGTACAGATCTAAACTACAAGGTTAGAATACAAGAAATGGTTGTACAGATCTAAACTACAAGGTTAGAAGTTTTATGCAGAATAAGACAGGAGACTTTGTTGTTTGTGGAGAAAATTATCGTACTTCAAAAATTGCGTATTATGTGATTCTAGAAACATTTTGCAATCCTTCAGCCCAAATCCAAGCACAAGAAGAGAACCAAACCCGCTAGTCCAGGTGGGGCATGTGGGTAAGTTCATGGGTCTAGTGTCCTCCTCCTCGGGGCGTTCTGTTGGAGCTCCTATCTACAGCCCGTACAGAGGAGCCTACTCTTCATCCACAAAGCAGCTGCAGAGAGAGAACAGCACAGCATCATCCATCAGATTTGAACAACAAAGAGGAGAGGGACCAGGAGGAGGCCTGCTCTTGCCTGTTGCCGGCCTTGAGCAGGCTGGTGCGGGTCACTCCGGGGCTGGGCGAGGCTCCGGGCAGCTGTCCTGGGCGGATGGGCTTGGCTGGACAATCACACAGACATGTGAAAATTAAAATGTATTTGGTCCTAATTTGCAGATGATGGTTAGGGAAGAGCAAAACAATAACAGTCTTAATAATATTTTACTAAATGGATAAAAACAATTTAACTTATAGTATTAAAGTGGAATATTCACCAGAAAAATACATGTCCTGATATTAAACATTTTTTAACATCATGTAATGTGACAAACCTATGGAGGCTCTCCGGCCCATGTTCTTAGGTCTGACCGCAGCCTCCTTGATGCGCTCCATCTCCTGTTGGTGGCGCTGGCGGTCTTTGGCGGCATTCTCCTTGGCCTCTTTTAGAGCAGTCTCCAGGGCTTTGACCCGCTCGATGGTGGCCCGGAAACGCTTCTCCAGTTTGGGAATCTCACAGCGCAGGTCTGCATTGTCCCGGAGCAGCTGAGGGACACACAGAGCCTGGTTTGTACATGATGATTTTCTGAAATCTGCACACTATAAGTTCATGTGGTCACCTGCTTGTGGACCTTGGTCAGCTGCTCCAGGTTGTTCTCCAGGAAGTTGATCTTCTGCCTCTGAGCAGCACTGCTGTCCGGGTCGTCACAGTCCATTTTAGAGTTCTGCAGCAGACACACAGGTCAGGAAAGTGCATTCAGTGTTCTACTTTATACACCTATGGTTTTAGCAAACGACCAGTTTATTCAGACAGCCCTGTACAGAAGCAGAAGTGGGTTTTGTGCGACAGAGCCGTGTACCTTTCGCACTCTGGAGGACAGGTCCTGGACAAAAAGCCTCCTCAAGCTGTGCAGGGTTTGCAGCTCTCGTGCCTGAGACACAGGAAACAGGAGACTGAGTCTGTCAGTGTGGTCACATTAGTGAAATACATGAAACTAAAGTTTAATCAGCACAATATCATCCATATATACGCTATAATGAAAAGGTGCAAGGCCATTTAAATGTGGTAACGCTCACCACTGTCTCCTCCAGGCCCTTGAGGTCCTGTCTGGCCTGTTCTCTTCTGTCCTGCAGAGCTCTGTACAAGAACATTCAGAACATACATAATGTATAATAAAACCATGTATCTGTCACATGAGACAGTATCCATGCAACATGCCCTTTTCCTCAAAAGGGAGTCATGCTTCTAAGGATCCCAGGCTTGTGCTTGCATATTTCAATACCAAATGTACATGTGAGCTCATGAATAATAAAACCATTGATTCTGAATACACTAATGGTGATTCTAAATGTACTCAGTCACCAGAGCCTCCAGTATTAGTCACAGTTGGTGCAGGTCTTACTGTAGTTCCTGGAGCTGCTGGCTCTTCTCTTGGTCTGCTGCCTTCAGCTTCTCATGCTCCACTTTGAGGGTCTCCTGCTCCAGAGTGATCTTCTGGTTCAGCCTAAACACACACAGACCTCAGCATCAGTCTACACAAATGTGGATCTTTTCACTGTATATACAAGAGGGAGAGGGGCTTTAGGACAAAGGTTACTTATCACAGGCTGCATTCACCTCTTTGGTCCTGGCTTTGATGTAGATTTAGTTTAGTCCTGTTCTAGGCCTTATCTAGTGTAGATTTAGTTCTGGGTTTAGTCCCATTTTAATGTGGTGGTACTTGCATCTCTGAACGCAGCCTGAATCGAGTGAGGTTATGCTTCTAACTTAATATTTACATTTATATTAATAAACCCAGTCAATTTAGAGTTATTGATGACAACTATCTCTTATCTATGAATTTTCTGTGCCAAAGGAATTACGTACAGTAAACCATGAGAATCCTATTGAGAAATGGTAAGAGCCAAAAGAGAAGAAAGGATGTGACTTATAATGACAAACTTTTGGCAAATAGGCAAACATTTTTTTATTATTAAAATAAAATTGTATATGATTAGTAAATAATTGTGAAAACTTTTGCTTTTTATCAATGCCAACCCTGTCATAACCAGCCACATTACTGAAACTGGAGAGGGAAAGTGTCTGAGAATAAACACTTTTTGAACTAGTTAACTTGTGGTCATAGGGTGGGCGCTTACAGACTGCACCACTGACTTACGAAGACTTTTAAGAGTAATTTCAACAACTTTTTTCCACTCCTACTGACCTTATTCCGCCCCGTCCACTTTTTCCTCTAAATGCTTCTATGCCGCACTTTCTTTGTGGTGGCACTTCAGGTTAAGCGAAGGAATCCCATTCATTTCCATGGAGATTTGAGAAAGGTTTGGTCCATGTAGTGGCCCATGGGCGTATACTAGTCTATGTGTCTTATACTTGTTCTGATACAGCTCAAAATCATTCTAAAGCTACTCAGGAAAGGTCCATTTCTGTCCTGTGAATGTGACTTTTTTAGTATTGATGCCTGCTCAAATGATTATCTAGTTTCGATACTGGTTTTAGTATTGATAGGTTTCTGACTTTCAACCCTACCCCATGCTAAATAGTACAACCCGAATAACGATGGCAGCACCCACAGCAACTTCCAGAATATGATGAATAACGTGACTAAAATGTGACTGTGATATAACCTGAGGACATAATGAAAGTGACCAGTAGAGGGCAGTGTTGAGTCTTACTCTTGGACATCTGCGATGAGCTTGTCCTTGTTGTCCAGCTCGTCCCTCAGCTTACTGATCTGCTCTTTATGCGCCTCTCTGTGCGAGCGGATCTGCCTCTCTACCGCATCCTAGTGAACAAACGCAGCACACACACGTTTACAAAGGGCCTTCTCATGTGTACGGTGAACATGAGCTTACCTTAAAGGAGAAGGCTTTTAATGAGGGCTGTTTGGGAAAAAAACAAAGAAAGAAACACAGGGTTATGGTGCATGTGTGAACCCTCATAGACCTAACAGTATAATGTATGATAAGTAGTCACCTTGGTTACAGACTGGTTGTCAGACTGGCTCTCGTTCTCCTTGTCTGTGGCGTTGACTTTCTCTGAATAAGGATCAAAACATCAGAATCATCTTTACCCACCATTAGAGAGAGGCGAACAGTCACCCAGGTGAGCGTTGTCAATAAAAAGATTCTTGTGGGTAAAATAATAGTCAGATACACAAATGTTCTGCCTTTAATTAGGGCATTTCTACAGCCCCATCCACAGCTGCCCTCTGTGTGTGTACCTGACACCCCCTCCCACAAGTGCAGGCTCTGTGTGCATGTGTACCTGACAGTGCAGTGTGTGTGTGAACCTGCCATGTGCAGGCTGGGTGTGTGTACCTGACAGGTGCATGCTGTGTGTGTACATGACTAGTGTAGTGTGTGTGCATGTACCTGATAGGCCCTGGGCCAGGCTGAGCTCTCCATGGGCTTTGAGGCGGACTATCTCCTCATTCAGAGAGTCCACCGTCTCTTCCAGCTCCCTCTTCTTCTGTTCCACGTTTTGTAGGCTCTCTGACACAGTCTTGATCTTAGCTTCTTGCTGTCATAAAGAAGCACATTAATTATGTTTAGTAGGACCTTTAGGGATC